>JAUCMR010000177.1:539253-552937 GCA_032357425.1 Enteromius argenteus | reverse complement strand
TTAAATTGAAATAATATTTCACAATATTACAGTTTTTTCTGGATTTTTAATCTAATAAATGCAGCCTTGATGAGCATCAGAAACATCTTTAAGAACCATTAAATATCTTACTGATCCCAAATTTTTGAACGGTAATGTATGTTTTTATGACTCAAATCTTGATTAAATAATTGGATACTTAACTGAGGCAGAAGATTATTAAGGTAAGGTTTTCATGATATCAACTGAAAACTGCATATAAATCAATACGCAGATTACTAGCCAAGCTAACATTCCGTGGCAGTTAATTCAGTTGAGAACGAAATGGGCCTATCTAAAGCGGAGGCATTTTTTTAAAAATGAAGAGGAGCTGGAGATAACATATCCAGCAGAAGTTAAATCTGCCAAAGACAAGAAAAAGATGAAAGAATTGATCCTGAGAGAGAACCCAGAGATACTGCTGTCTGACTACAGTGGAGCAGAAAACAGTCCGGTGCAACCTGATCTTCTTTACTGAACACCCATCAGCCTGGCACACCGTCCTCTGCTCCAACATGACATGTCTAAGGAAAGGAGGTATCAGCAAAGGCAACTCCGCCTGGAAGGAAACAACGACACAAAGCTGACTGTGAACCTTTATCACAATGGCACAGTCATGGTCCAGGGACCAGAAACCAGCCTTAATGAATTCCAGAAGAGCTTCAGAAACCTTAAAGAGGTTCAGAAAATAAAGAAAAGATCCTGAAATAAAGAGCCAGGCAGAAGATGAGGCCGGCACAACCTCCATTACAATCACCGACCCCAGCTTAAGAACACATGGACACACCAGCACTCCTGCGTCTCCCAAAATAAAGACTTTGAGAGATAACATCGCTGAGCTGGAGCAGGACTTCTTCCTGTTTAAAGAGGAAACCACCAACAATCTCCATCTCTTAAACATGACCAGCCACCACAGTGTGCAACAAATCCAGCAGCTCTGTTCTGCTGTAAGAAAACTGGAAGGGGACAATCAGGAGCTAGCCAGAAGAGAACACGGCCACACTCTGGAGAGACTGCTGGAAGAGACCAGAACCCAGCTACACACAGAACAGCAGCAGCGTGTCAGCACATAAACACACAGCACCTCCACAAACTCAACATCAGAGGTGTGTCAGCACTCAATCTCAGAGTCCCTTCAGCCCTGCATCCCGCCAGTCTCCTCAAGACCATCAGAACCAGATGAAGAAAGATAGCAGCAGCACTCAGATTCATCCACCCACTACAACATCGTCATCCACGAGCAACGGCAGAGAACAGAAGAGAAAAGACAACATCGTCATCCTCTGCGACTCCAATGGTCATCATCTTGACCCCAGACGATGCAGGGCTTATTACACTATAAGAAAATCATTGTTCAAACTCAACCCTCCTATTAAATTGTGGCTGAAAATCTTTGAATGCATCAAACCAATTCTTCTATATGGATGTGAAATCTGGGCACCATATTTAAATTAAACTATAAATCTTGGGATAAAACCCCCACTGAAATATTTCACCTGGAGTTCTGCAAGAACATCCTGGGCCTCCATAGAAACGCCCCAAGTCTGGGTTGCAGGGCAGAACTGGGCAGATTCCCCCTTCTAGCAGAAATCCAAAAGAGAACCACAAGGTTCTGGTTCCATCTGTCAGACACACTGAGAGATGATTACCATCACAGTGCTCGCTCTTACAGGGCAGCACACCCAGAGACTGACCCCATGCACTATTTAGTGGAAAAACACCAACTCACTTCTACAATTCAGTTAAGACACGCAAAAGTTAAAGAGACTGGAAAAATAATTCAGGAAGAATACATCCATGATTGGCAGACTGAAGTAGAACAAATGAGCAAATTGAAGTACTTCTATAGATTAAAGACAAATAAAAGACAAATCAATTGGCATCTTACTTGAACAAAAAGACTATAATCAAAGAAAGCTTCTGACAAAGTATCGTCTGAGTGATCACAGTCTGAGTGTAGAGACAGGCCGACACAAACAGAGCTGGAGACCCAGAGAGCTCAGACTGTGTTCTCACTGCACTGAGGGACTCAGAGGATGAGCTGCACTTCCTCACATACTGCAGCAAATATAAACACATCAGAGACACCTGTTTCACCCAAATAGCTCTAGTCTCACCTGAATTCCAACATGAAAGCAGCTTCTGAAATATAACAAACTCTTATATTTTGAGATAAAAGGAATTATGTATTAATCTGGCATCATGTATCCTCCTGCTATCGATTGAGGGAAAAAGGCTGATCCCTTCTTATCATTTATAATTGCTCTGTATTCATTTACTTTTCTATAGACATATAGACATGCGTTTCTCCTATTTTTTTTGTTTGTTTGTATGTCTGTATAGTATATTTAATGCTTTGGCAACATTGTGATGTTGAACAGTCATGCCAATAAAGCTCATTTGAATTGAGATGGCGAAAGAAAGAAATTCCCCTGCCATTTTTCCAGACTATTGCATCAGAGCCAGCTCATGATTCTTCCTCTTATTCACAAAACAGGCATGAAAACTTGTATAGAACAAATTCTGTACGTCCAAAAAAAAATTGTTTTTTTTTTTAAAAGACACATACAGACACATCTTTTCTTGGACATACAGATTTTTTTTCTATTCTAATTTACAGTAGTACATTTTAAATTGTAGAAACAGAATTGGATGAAATCATATACCTTTGTCACACAAGGCACAGATGTCTAATTGCAGTTGCTTTCCTTCTGGTGAGGAGACTGCAGGCTTGGACAGCTGGGAGTAAACGTAATCTGGGATGGACTGAAGGGAAGCAGCCAAGCCAGTTGATGTGCCCAAGTGGCTCGACGAAAACTGCTCCAGAAGTCAAAGATGAAAATAGAAACAGAAGCAAAAGAGGGAAAAACATTTAACCCAATTGTGTGCTTCATTCAGTAATCCTGTGTACATATGTATTTGGACATGAAAATGTTTTAATATGGGGAACAAAAAAAAAAAAAAGCTCCTACATTGAAACTTATTTAGACTAATAAAACAATGCTTTGAGTTTTACACAGGTTATGGCTGAAGAAACCTTGGCACAGGAGGGCTTCACACACATTTAGAGTGCTATTTGAATAAAAATGACTTGAGTGTATGTGGTCTACAAAAAGAAAAAAAAAAAGGTGGGGGGGGGGTGCAGAATCAATTAACTAAGACCATGCTGTGTGTGCCCATCTTAAGATAACTTGTAAGGCACAATTATCATTCTTTCTAGTATTATTGTTGTTTGTATGCATTATTGGAGGGGCCGAATATGTGATGCATTAAATCTTTACAGCTTCCACAAAAAATTATAGTAAAATGCTAGATTATTATGCAAAATAGAGTTTAGATTTTTTTTTTCTCTTTCACATGGCACTGCAGCTTAGTGGGGCTTGACCTTAAGTCACAATTTGTGCGCCAATTTGTATAAACAATTTGTGTTAGTGTCAGGTTTTTTTATTTTTTTTATTCATGATTTAAAATGTTACTGAAACATTATTTTGACATTAAATTGTGGCAATTTCTTTCACCACTAAAAATGCAGTATTAAAGTTAATGATTAATCGATTAATTGATTGTTGATTTAAGGGTGACTAGATTTCAATAGAAACTAGGTACATTTTTTACTTGATTGGTCAATGTGTCATTAAAAATTGCATTTATCTATGAATTATAAAAAAGGGAACACAATGTGTAATGTTTTTGCGCTTTTATCCTTGTGGGTTCCATACTCTTAAAAAAATAATTGTTCAGTTCGATTATTGGGATTTGTGCTCTGTGCTTTTAAAGCAATTCAAAAACCCAGCACTAGAAAAAAAAAAAAAAACGTATTTAATCTCAAACAAGGAATATCATTATGAACTTACAAAGCCAAGCGATTCAACTCTTGACAGTGTTCGGGAATGACCCCAGATCTTTCCAGACTTCTTTTTGGGTTTCTCAAGACTAAGATTCTAAAAAAATAAGCACCATGTTTACCCTTGTTGCTATTTAACACTGCTACTGCCATAAAGCAAATGTGGCGATTCATTTGTGCATGCAGAACAAAACATGTCCCTTCCATTCCGAGTCAGATTTGCAACCGCAGACTCACCTGCATGCTAATTCGTCGTTCAAGGTCTGTGTTTGTGATGGGAAGACCACCCTCATGCAAGTGAAGCTTTTGGATTAAACTCGAGAGCTCAGCTAAATCCAGCTGACACCTGGCAAGTTCTGTGTATGAGAGGCTGAATGTTAGAGGAAGTGAAGCACATTCAAAAGTAGTTTTTTTTTCCCCCGGTCCAAATAGCATTACATTGCATAACGTTTGATGCTACTCTACAATTGGTCAAACATTTGGAAACACCTGGTTACCTTTAATGCTCAAATACAGTTTTGATTAAAATATTTTGTTATATTAAAATATTACTAAATTATTTGCATAGACCATACTGAGAATTAGTAGGCATGTCCCACACTGGCCCCATATACTCATGTTGAATTAAAAGGTATTAGAAGGTGCATACCTTGCTGGCACAAGTCAGCTTCCTGTGTCTGTTTGAGCCAATCAGATACTTTAGTATTTCCTTGAGATAAAGAGGCTGATGGGAAACCCTGCATCTCTGATCCAACAAATGATACTGAGCTCTGATAATGTGGCGTCTAAAGAGAAGAGAAAAATATACAACAGCTCAATGAAGAAAGACTTAAGGCAAACTTTTTAAAGCAATCATATTCAAGATGAACTAATTCCCACCATTATTCTGTTTCTGTGTGCAAGACTTGCCATGGCAGGCAAAGTGCTGCTGGTTCCTGTCGAGAGGGCTTGAAGGACCCCGTGGTGCAGGTTTAAAGCCTCGTTTTTCTTGAAATGCCGATGGGCAGTCAACTTGGTCAGCCAGATGTAGAAGATATCTTCACTCTTTGCCTGGAAGACGACGAAAAATCAATGCACCCACAAACAAATCAGTACAATTAGAGGTTTGTATTCTATCATCGCTATCAGAGCCACTCTCATAAGAGGGTGTTCCCACATTATGGGACCTAAGCATAAAGAGCACATAGAGGGTCCACATTAAACGCTGATGGATCTTTAAAATAGTCAGTATTGTGTATTTCAGTAATACATTTGTAATGCGGATTGAATAGTTTATGCTTCATATTGTTTTGATAGGAAAAAAAATTAATAAATAAATAAATAAATATAAATATATATATATATATATATATATGTTGACGCAAAATGCATGGGAATGTTTTTATCATTGTTGGGGTATAATTATTTCATCATGTTTGGAGACAAGATTTTCTTTATTAAAATGCCTTAACAGGTTGACTTTGCATTACTTTTTATGCATTACAATGGAGGTGATTATTTGTGACGTTTGTTAGGAAACAGATGGTTACTTTGTTATTTGGCAGCCTGTACACCATCTTCAACATTTAAACCAGTTAACAGATTTGAATTGTACTATTTGTGGAAATACGACTCAGATATTTGGAAATAAGATAATTTTGCAATAGGTTGGATTTATATGCAAACAATAATTGTATGTCAAAAAGTGTACTAAAGTAAACTAAAGAATCAGATAATAAATATTTTAATCAAAAATGCAACTTTGATAATCTGGTTTATTTCTTTTGGCAAGTAAAATTGCTTTTCTTTGAACTGTAGAATTAATGGTTTGAGTACAGCCTGGCAGTTTGAACACTGATTTATTGCAGACCTGGATTTGACTCAGACTCAGCTAATGTGGGCAATGTGATCTAATGTAATGATTTACAATATAAAACACTATGACATTCTTAGGTAAATATATTTATACACACCTTGACATGGTACAAGCTGTCGCCAGCATCAAGATCGATGCGCTTAGATTTCCTGTTCACAGACATGACTGCAAGACTAACATCTATGGCTCCATGAATCTTGCCTCTGGTAACCTGAGGATGTGAGAAGTTACAGTTATAAAAAAAAAAATAAAAAAATAAAAAAAACATTGGAAGGTGATATTTAATTATTACAAAAAGTTAAATTCATTTTACTTACATCCTGTTGAGTCTTTGAATATCTGAGAATCCCTTTATCCAATACAAAATATCTCTAAAAGGAGAAAAACATTGTATTGGGACAGGTCACCAGAAGTCATGATGGTCATTCTTTTCCATGGATATTTTCTTAGTTCATGCAACTCACCTTATGCCATCCCTGAAGAGGATACTTGCGCTTTTTCATGAGGAATCCCTCACAAACGCCTGGAACAGTGTTACTGGCCATATTTGTTCCTGTGACAGGTGCAGGACATTCTGTATCTGATATTACTTCCCAATCCCTGGAGTTCTGTATTGGAAGAAGAAGAAGAAAAAAGTGTTACTATAAACTGATTAAAAACCAGAACAAAAATAAATACTAAGAGTCATTCGCTGACTTGTCGTGAGTGGCGTGTAGATCCTGTGCTGCCATTACGGGAGTGTGTGGGTTTAGCAGCAGAGATGAGCGCTGATTTATCCAGAGCACTTACTGATTGGCTGCTACCCAGAAGATGTCCGTAGTCAGCCATTGATGTAGTCAGTATATGTTTAGAAGTCAGTCTGTCTATTACAGGCTGGATGCTTCCATCAAATAACGTATGCTCTGAGATGCATTACACAAACATCAATATGAGTTAAAATGGGTGGAAAGCATATTATAAAAACTCAGAAGCTTCAGAATGAAAAAAACAAAAAAAAAAATAAGCAACATCATTTAGAATTCATTCAAAATGCATTTATCTGCAAAAATATCTTAAGGAAATAATATCACTTTAATATTTATCAATACATTGTGTCATGGTGTCTACGGCAGCCCACAGAATCACAAGGAGGAAAGTGAAAGACAGTGATAGGTTTGAAAACGTATTTCTTTTGAATACACAACGTTCCAAGATTTTGAATAGGAATTTGTAATTGTCTTCCATTTTGAATTGTGTTAAATTAAAATTCTCTGGTTGCTTCTCATTTGGAAAAATCCTAGCTGCACATCTCAGCTGTCACTTTAAAGAATCTGTAAAAGGCAGTCTCCGTTTCACAAATTAATTTGGCCTGTTGTGAAGTATACATCAGGTGTATCCTTCAAATGCTTCTATCACACACAATCCTTTGCATACATTCCAATTCACAAAAAAAAAAAAAAGCTTATTTCATTATGTAATGCAAAACATACTTGTGTACATATACACTACAAGTCAAAAGTTTGGAAACAGTAGGATTTTTATATTTTTAAAAGATGTTTCTTATGTTCATCAAGGCTGCATTTGTTTGATCAAATACGCAGAAAAAAAATAATAATATTGTGAAATATTATTGCAATCTAAAAACTATTTTCTATTTTAATATATATTAAAATGCAATTTATTACTGTGATGCAAAGCTGAATTCTCAGCATTATTACTCCAGTCTTCAGTGTCACATGATCATTCTAATATGCTGATTTATTATCAGTGCTGGAAACGGCTGCTTAATATTTTTTTGGAACCTGTGATTTTTTTAGGATTCCTGAATGAATAAAACATTAAGAAGAAGAGCATTTATTTAAAATAGAAATCCTTTCTAACAATATACACAACCATTCAAGAGTTTAGGGTCAGTAAATTTTTATTCTTTTTATTTGAAAGAAATTAAAACTTTTATTCAGCTAGGATGTGTTAAATTGATAAGAAGTAATGTCAAAGACGTATACTATTAGAAAAGATTTATATATTTTTAATTTATATATTTTTAATTAAAAAAAAAATATATATATATATATATATTTATTTATTTGCCATCACAACTTCAATAATTCTAATAATAAATCAGCATATCAGAATGATTTCTGAAGGATCATGAGACACTTTAGACTAATAAATAAATTATAGTTTAAAAGTATATTAAAATGGAAACCCATTATTTTATTATGGTAGAAATATTTCACAAGATTACTTTTTTTTCCTGTTTTTTCAAATAAATGCAGTCTTAAAGAACATAAACCTCTTGAAATTTTAGTTTTAATTTAAAAAAATATTCATGCAGTGACAACGGGCAGAAACATTTTTGACATAGCCATGCATACTTACTACGCCATCTCATTCGCATTGATTACTTAGTAGGACTTCAGACTCTAAGCCTTAGAAGAACTGGAGTAGGAAGGGTGCAGCCACCCAGTTGAGAAGCACCTTGTATTTCCTCAATTAATAGTTCAAACCCTGATTCATAACAGTTGAGCTAATCAAAACATGTGAAGGATGGTAAGATTTAAACATCTATGCTAGAATGCTGTAAGGTAGAAATAAAGCGCAAAACAAGGCTAACACTGATTCAGTTTAAAATGACAAAATGAACTGTGTGTAAACCTTGGTGACTCTCTGACACTGAATTTGAGCAATGTGAACAAACAGGTTTGGGAAGACAGAAAAAAAAAGTTGTTTCTCTTAAACTATTTGAAAAAGTTGGCTGAGTTCACCAGTTACTGATCAGAAAGCTACTGTCACACTTCTTCACACTGAAACTGAAACAGTAAAGAAACAGGTCAACTGCAATGTGATCATGAAAATACCACTGAGATGTAGTCTGAATGTTCCATTCATTATCTGGATTTCAAAAAATAAATAAATAAAGTTTGGCGTGACTGGTTTGATGAGTGCGTGTGGAATGTGAGCAAACCGCTCAGATGAGTACAGGTTTAAGAGTTTCGCTGCACAGCACACACACACGTGCACATTAGTTTACTCTCTATTGGCTTAGGCATGCTCATAATAAAAACCCATAATGTGCGTAGATGTCTCTAAAATGCACCACAAAGACAATTCTCTAGAGACATCATGTAGAAAGACTTGAAGACAGGCTATTACAACTAGATTAATCACGTGGCTATAATCTTCTGATTTAAACAGATTCGACTAATTGCTTGTTATAAAATGTAAAAAGTCAGTTGCACTCACTTTAACTGCAGTGACACGTAGAGCTCCTTTACATATCAAAGCTAAAATATGAAGGGTTCATTGGACTTCAGTAATCAATAATTATCACAAATCACCCAATTAATTATGTAACTTTCACAGAATACTGCTTATGTTTGTCGGTACCAACTAATATATGACAAAATCCTACCCGAAAACACATAAGCCGACGCTCCACCACTTATAATATAGACACTGAAACATATTTTTAGATTACTTGACTCTTACCTTACACAACCGAGCAGTTTCACAAGTTCACAAGCATCTCATTCACTGCACACGCGCTCTTACCGAATCACGGTCATGACGTCACAGAGGTGTGTTCACGCCTGCGAGATTGAACGTTTTTGCAACATCAAAATCCTTATCATTTAGTTTTGAGCTATTATCTCTGTGTTGTAGGAAACAGAACATAATTCTTTATTTATTTGCTGTGCGAAAAAAAACTGTACTACATATTTAAAGTAGAGACCATAAACGTGTGTGTACATTTAAAATGAACTCTAAAATACATTTTATTATTAAGCAAAATGCATTATTTGTTTGACAAATTACTAAAGAGGAGAGAGAGAGAGAGAGAGAGAGAGAGAGAGAGACATTTCAAACCTTTTTAGTCAAAACTTCAGAATTTCAGGGTTCAAACATTTTTAACAACTCACTTCCATACAAAACACAGGAAAACATACTCTATTTTACCAATTAAAAACTAAACTTCCATTTTCACTCATAGACACTAATGCCTCTCTCACACCCCACCTCCATTCAAATAAAGCAACATTATCAGTATATTGATAGTATGTAAATTCAGTGATCACTCTAGATTCTATTTAAGACTTTGCTACCATATCAACATCCTTTCCTGCATTTTTACACTGATGAGATTTCAAAATGGCTATCTTAGCTTTTAAAATTTACAAGAACACATTGTTGGCATGACTTTCTAAATTGATATCCTAAAATGAAATAAATATTACAATATGAAAACCCCAATTTTATAATCAATCTTTCAAGCATTAAAAATAATGAGACAAGTTTTGGACATTCAAAAAGCGTGATAAAAACAGTATCATGAGAATTACAAAATGGACATAATAAAACCATCTCATTAAATTTCGAAACTAGACTATTTGAGGCTAAAGCACAGTGTAGTATTCTCCACTGAAGATCTCCACATCACTTAGATACAGGGGATTTATATAATACTCTCCATGATGGGTGTACTCCCTCACAACCAGAAATCGTATTTCTCCATTTAGTATCTGGTCTTCCTTGCAACTGTCCAATATGTACAGATTTGACACAAATTTAAAAAAGAGTTTTCTTTGCCACTTCATGGAATTGCAAATCAACATATCCCTTCAACAATGTAGTTTGACTCATGTTACTCCCAAATCCCATATTTTTAGGGTTGTCCTTCAGCTCAGGGAAATTCTGAGGTAAAAAAAAAAAAACATTTGCTGAATTTATAAAATAGATTAATGTGGGAGAAAAAGCATATATAACACACTTAATTTTCCTATCCACAGTTCTCAGAGATTTTAATTTAATCTGTGCAGTCACTCACACTGTGTGAAAACAATTAAATCCATTACTTTACTAACCCTAGCATTTAGAAAATGTGGAATAAAGCAAAATAAACTAGATGGTGGTTTTATAAGAGGATTAAAAAACAGGGGTTCTGAAATCCCATAATGTACCTCTTCTAATCATGGAAATAAACATATTTCCATGATCTAATAACTGGCATATAAAATTTTGGAAAAAGACAACGTGCCCTTTCCTCAAAGGGCTTTTCCAATAAAACAGCTGTTTATCAAGGCCTATTCCACCTCTGTTAATATAGACAACCAAAATGCAACCCACTGTAAAGGAACCAAACAATACAAAAGCTTCTGCAATGTTTGTAATCTCATTGCTAATATTTTTGACTCTATATGTATTAGTCCTTGACCTCCCTCTGCCACAGGGAGGTAAAGAATCCCATACAGGAATGAGCCAGTGATGACCATTCCATAAAACATCTACAAAAGCTTTTTGAATTGTGATAATCAATTCTTTAGGAGAATTAAAAACAGTGACCCTATGCTACAACATCGAGGCTGCAAAATTATTAATAATCAAGCACCTCCCTTTAAAAGAAAGCTGCAGGAGAAGCCATCGCCATTTCTGTAATCTACCAATCACTCGATTTGCTAATCCCACCCAATTCTTTTCTGTGTATTGGGCTGTCACAAAAAAACACCAATTACTTTACATCCATCCTGAGCCTATTTATACTGTTTTGGAAATTGAGGTGGTCATATATCCTCCCATTCTCCCAACAACAAAGATGCACAATTATCAGTTAATTCTTGCAGATGTAGCTTTCTGAAACTTATTTAAAAAAGAAATAAGTTTTATAACATCATTACTGCTCTTAATTATCACAGTTACATCATCTCCATATGCTGTAAGCTTCACTGGGGTTTCTTCTGGAAAATCTGGGACACCAATACCACTCAGCTGTTTCCTCAGCATAACTAACAGAGGTTTGATAAAAATAGAGTACAAAAGACCAGATAGATCAGAACAGAAGATCCATTAATCCGTTGGATGCTGTAGATATCACTATACAGAAGCTTGACAAGAGATATAAAATGAGGACCAAAATCAAAGGACTCCAAGGTCTTAAACAAATAATGATGGTCCACCCTGTCGAAAGCCTTTTCCTGATCCAAGGAAAGGAATCCAATGTCCAATTTGTGTCTCTGTGCAACTGTAATAATGTCTCTCATGAGAAAAAGATTGTCAAAAATGTAACGTTTATAGGGGCACAAAATGTCTGATCTTCATGGATTACATTAGTCATATAAGTCTATTAGTTATTGTTTTAGACAAAATTTTAAAATCAACACAGATCAGTAATACAGGTCACCAATTTTTAAGAAACCCAAGATCTCCTTTTTTTGGGATCAATGTCTGCTCTCTGACAGCTCAGTGGAAGTTTGCCTTGAATAAAACTTTCCAGAAAGACTGCATGCTGTCATGAGTGGCCTCTAGTGGAGCTTGAGGGCACTCGCATCACTTCACCACCCCTGGACTCAAATTCTATTAGGGACTCAACTTCCCATCATGCACTGCACACCCACCTGCTCTGTAATCATCAACCACAGCTGTTGTTCATCACCACACTCACTATTTACCTGCTTATTCACCCATAGTCAAACATGTAGCATTGTCTTACCATAGCATTTTTCCACGTATTCCTTATTATATTGTTTTGTGTATTTGACCTGTTTGCCTATTGTTTTCGACCCTGTCTGTCTTCTGGAATAAAGAGATTTTGCAAATTACGCTCATGTTCCCTTCATTACAGAATGCTACACCCCCCAGGATCCAGCAAAATTCATCACACCACCACGGCAAGGTAATAATCAATGTCCTCTGTCTCTACTCTGCAATATATTTCAACGGGGTAGAAACATTGAGAATTACGTGGAGGAGTTTCTGGCCTACAGTCATCTAGTGCCAGAGGAGGAGGGAAAAATTAAGGACTGTTTCCTGCTCGGACTAGACCCTGAGATATTATACTATCTGCCCTGGGACGATCCTGAGTGGTCACTAGCTGAATTGATAGACTTTGTGCTGTTGCATTGTGGATCTACCTTCACTGTAGGAGAGGTGGAGGAGGAGGTCCCCGATAGGAGCGATACACAACAAGATCCACGTCAAACGATCGTCACCCCGGTACCACAACCACAACCGCAGCTCAAGATGGCTGCCCTGCCCCAGCCAGAGCCAGCAGATAAGATGGCTGCCGCCCCCGAGCCGCTATAAAAGATGGCTGTCACATCTGAGCCGCTGCACAAGATGGCTGCCACACCTGAGCGGCTGCACAAAATGGCTGCCACACCCGATTCGCTGCACAAGATGGCTTCCACACCCGAGTCGCTGCACAAGATGTCTGCTATACCTGAACCACTGCACAAGATGGATGTCACACCTGAACCACTGCACAAGATGGTCGCCAGGTTTCAATCAGAGTCGGCAGACAAGATGGCAGTTCAACCAGAGTCACCGCACAAGATGAACAGCACCCCAAACCTTTCAAACAAAACGGCCGCCAGCATTACATCCTTCCTCGAAAGAAGACGGCTGGCATCTAGCCTATCAGACCCGCCTGTAAGATCAGTGAGGGCAACTGTCCAAACCATAAAGGGCATCCACCCATCACCTGATACCGCACCCGCCGGTACTGTCACCTCAAATCCTCGACTGAAACTGCTCCGGCCGATCATGCTCTAGAGGTTTCGCCAGTGGCTGCACAACACCTGGAGATGACGGCTGTGGCTGTAGATTCTCCAGAGGTTCCACTGGTGGCTGCAAGACCTCCAGGCCCAATTATTCATGTCATGGCACCCTCGGTCAACCCTATTCCAGCCACAGAGGTTCCGCCAGTGGTTGCACGACCTTCAGAGATGCCGACCTGGGTTGTAGATTCTCTGGAGGTTCCGCTGGTGGCTGCACGACCTCTGATTCGGTTCATTCTGGTCACTGAACCCTTCCCGTGCTCTGCCTCAGACACGGAGGTTCTCGAGCAGTCATTCCAGTTGAGAGTCTGGAAGTCACTCCTTAGAGGGGGCTCTATGCCATGAGTGGCATCTAGTGGAGCTTGAGGGCACTCGCATCACTTCACCTCCCCTGGACTCAAATTCTATTTGGGACTAAACTTCCCATCATGCACT
>JAUCMR010000177.1:499964-513395 GCA_032357425.1 Enteromius argenteus | reverse complement strand
CAACTACCAACATTATTTATTAAAAAGGATTAATATTCCAATTCTTCTGAGGCAAAAGGATTGATTTGTGAGAGAACATGATCACCATCTCTCTGTCCACCGTGACTCATCTGTGCTGCATCTGCTGCTTTGCGCAAATTTAAAAAATCCTTACATCAGCTTTGGTTGTAAATTTCTATTGGCTTTGAAATGCTATTGGTACTTATATGTCTCATGATCGATTGCATCATTCCACAGGAGGAGAGCGTCTTTTTGAATGAGATGCGAGTGCGTTAACGATAATTTCAGCGATTAAAACCTTATTATTTTACTCTCTTATTGGCATAAAGACATCGTATGGCTTCAGAAGGACTTGAAATGCAACACAACTTGCTTTTTTTTACTTCTTATGGTCAGTTTTTGCAATAAACTGTGCTTATATTGTCTGTGTGTGTTTTATATTGTTCAGAAGTGGGTAGGTTTAGTGTAAAGGTGGGGCTAGGTGCTATAATGAAAGTATAAATTTATATAAAATGAATCCGGTTATCCGTGTGTGTATCACGACTGATGCCTGTCACTGACTTACATTATATTATATTCCGTGACACTATCACAGAATTTTCAGTTAAGAGTCCATGGTCATTATACGGAATTTTGTGAGATCAGGTTGTTTTACCTGTTTGAATTCTTGCTTGTACTTTACTTAAAAAATGATTAAAATAAAGTATCTTTCTCTTTTTCTCTCTCCTACCTTTCACCCTCAGCCTGGATAAGGCTTTTCCATTCGTGGGGCAGGTGGGTGTGGAATCTAAAGTCATTCCAGGTTTGGATAAAGGAGTTCAGGGCATGTGTGTAAATGAGCGAAGAAAGATCACCATACCTCCTCATCTTGCATATGGAGTCTTGGGAGCTGGTAACACTGTCTTTTTTTTCTAATAAATACATCTTCTAATATGAGACAGACACCCAGTGTTCTGATGCTGTGGTAATGTGGTTGGTTAAAAAAATGTACACTGAAGCATACACTGTTGTACGCGGACAGTCTGTGTGGTCTCAAAAAATTGCCTGCACGCGAGTCCTCCTGATGACGAAAATTGTGTAATGCAGATGGCCGAAGTATACTTTGGCCTCTAAGCTGGCACTGCGTTTGCTGTAGGCAAGTTTGTTTAGGTATTCGGCCCGACTCTGTTTTCTAAAGCTTTTTTGAAAAAATCGCTTACCCTGCTTTGTGTTATTTGTTATATTTGCTATTTTTTTATTGTCCACATGTTTATTACTGCATGTAATTAATTAAAATAGTTTAATTTCAAAAAGTGCAACTGCATTTTTTAAAATGTTTTTGTTGAGTAAAATACAATTTTTCCCAATATATTTTATCATTGATGATTTATTTTAAAAAAGTCTCGTTTTCGTAAACCCAGTGTCTCGTCTCGTCTTGTGGGATAAGTGTCACGTCACACCCCTAACACGTAGGTATGTGGGAGAATTCTAAATTGTTCCACATCATGATAAATAAGTTGATAGAGTTCAACTTCAGAAAGAAAGTTTAAATTGAAATATATTAACTTATATAACAAATTCAAAATATGATTTTATAGTAAATAGTGTCCTACAATTCTTTCAAATGTCTCAAATTCTTTAAAGGTGTCATAGAATGCATTAATATACTTCTCAGATATCTACTTTGAAGGTATGTGTCCATTTACAATCCTAGGATTTGTCTTTAGAATGAAATGGTCTGTTTTTCCCCTATTTGGAAGGGTCATAAATAACAATGTTGACCTCAGCTCTGATTGGCTGTTACACAGTATTTTCAATAGCTCACATAGAAGGAAAGAAAAACAGGGAGGAAAATATGTATTTCAATTGATGTTATTTATATTTATATTACTTTCTCTTGCTGTTCCTTGGGTAAACATACTATAAATAAAATGTGTTCATTAGGGAGCTGCATAAACATGCACACACACACATACACACACACGCATACACATACAAGTATTTTTACACATACAAGTAGCTGTTCAACTTAAAGTCCAAATTACCTGCTACAAGAGAATTCACCCAGCAGAGATTTAGCTTATTGTTAACCTTTTCGGTTGCACGTTTCAGCGAGAAAGGAGTTGTTTGTGTTACCACTCCGAGCTGAGAGGGCAGTGCTTCTGATTGGTTCGTCAGAGGGACCCCGGCACTTCGGATTGGCTGTAGTCGTCCTAGCTGACGTCTTTGGGATTTCCCGGTTATCGTTCTCTATTCTGTTTTGATTCTATGGCAGTTTTAAATCCCAAGAGACAAATCCCAGGCTTCAGCAGGTGACAGCAGGAGACTAGTCCCGACACTCGGGTGCTATAGGATGGCCATTGATCCATTTTATAATTCACAAACAGTTTGGGAGAAGAGCTTGAGGTTCTTCTGAAATTTTGAAACTGTTTTGAAGCTTGTCTGTTCGCTGATATCAGATCCTGCAGAGAAGACAAGAGAGCAGTGGATTTATAGATTTATTAACTGTATGTTATATTTGACATGCTATCCAGCTAGAGTCCCTCGTTGTTCCCACCAGAGGGCACTTCAGCCAGAACTGTGTCCGGCTTACTATTGCCCATCATGCCTTACTACTGGGACTGATCACACGCACACCTGCACCTCATTACCACACCCATTTACTGATTACAATGACACACATAAAAGCCAAACCCAAACACCTACTGCCTGCGAAGTCTTGATTTGCCCTGGCTATAATTTCCGAGTGTTCCTTCCTGTTGTCTTCTGCCTGTTTTCATCAACCTTGATTCTGGCCTGTCTTCATTGCTCTGTTTGCCGGTATTTGACCCTGCCTGTCTGACCACAAATAAAAGCTTGCACATGGATCCGCCCTTGTCAGCCTGTGTTTGTTTTCCCTGTTGTTACCTCTGACTATTTATCTTGATTTTGATTGAACACACACACACACTAAAAAGTCCTTTACACGATCTGACATGTGCTTAATATTATAATATTAATATAATCAGCAATATTATAATATAATATTGAACTGGAGGTTAGGTGCTGGGCATCCAACCAGAGGAGAACTGGCCCCAACTAAGCCTGGTTTCTCCCAAGGTTTTTTTTTCTCTATTCTCTCATGATGGGGTTTTGGTTCCTTGCCGCTGTCGCCTCTGGATTGCTTAGTTGGGGGCACCTAATTTCTTGATTATCGTCGTTTTGATTACAGAGACCGTCTCTGCATTTGATATATAAATAGTTTAATCTCGTCATTATACATTACCATCACTCTATTCTCCTATTTGATAATGTTCAGTGCTTTGCTACAATCTGTATTGTTAAAAGCACTATATAAATAAAAGTGATTGATTGATTGATTGATTGATTGATTGTTTGCTGCCTGCCCCGAAATCTGCCTGTAATCTGCCAGGTTGGTCTCTGGCACAATATATTGACTTTGTTTTATTGTCTTGTGAATCTGCATTCACTGTGGAGCAATATTTTGTAGAGAGGCAATAGCCCAGTGTTCGTCACCAGCCCCATGCCTCAGCCAGAACCACAGCACAAAATGGCCGCCGACCCAGAACCATAGCCACTGCACAAGATGGCCGCCATGTCTCAGCCAGAGTCGGCAAAAAAGATGGCAGCCATGCCTTGGCCAGAGTCAGCACAAAAGATGGTTGCCACTCCAGAGCCGCAGCCACGGCCCAAGATGGCCGCCACTCCAGAGCCACAGTAACAGCACAAGATGGCTGCCAACCCAAAACCACAGCCCAAGAAACAACACAAGATGGCCGCCAACCCAGAACCACAGCCCAAGATGGCCACCAATCCAGAGTCCCAGCCGCTGCCCAAGATAGCTGCCAATCACCACACAAGATGGCTGACACACCTGTACCCTCAACCTCCCGGGATATAAAGCCTCAGTCTCCAGCCACCTTGGATGCTGCTTCAGTGTTCCCCAGCATCAAGGAAGGGGCACTTGGAGATACCAGGGCTTACCGGGGGCCTTTGAGGCTGGTGTCCAGCTCGGCATACACACTGCTGATGTCAGTGAGAGCAGCCGGTCTCCCTAAGGAAGGAAGTAAAGGAAGTGACATGTGGCCAGGTATGGTTTCCCATACTAGGAATTTGTGCTCTGCATTTAACCCATCCAAGTGCACACACACAGCAGTGAGAAGTGATCAACCACACAGTGAACACACACCCAGAGCAGTGGGTAGCCATTGCTGCAGCGCCTGGGGAGCAGCTGGGGGAATGGTGCCTTGCTCAAGGGTCTCACCTCAGTTGTGGTATTTATTTATTTATTTATTTTTATTGGTATTAGTGCACAACATACAACATAAGGTAAACACAAAAAACATCAATAGAACTGTAATGACAATTACCTGAATAATGTTAGTAGTATGTGAGTAGCAGTAGTAACAAATACAATAATAAATACAGCAATGGAACAGCAATGTTAATGGAACAGCAATGATAATAGCAGAGATGAAAATAAGCAGAAATGGCAATATGAATAATATTAGTAGTATTGGAGTAATAGGAGTAGCAAGTATAATAATAAATAAAGACAGCAATGGAACAGCAATGATAATAACAGAATTTTAGTACTAGTATTGGAATAGTACTTAGCAAGTATAATAATAATAGTAATAATAACAATAATAATGCTAAATAATAATACTAAAGATGGTGATGTTAACAACAATATTCCGTGATGACGGCAGCAGTAATTTCATGAATGATAACAGTAATAATGGTGATAGAACACACTACACTGGGAAAAGGCTGTCTAAAATTGGATTCACATCAGAAACTTGCTCGCACTGCTCGCAAAATTGTCTGGACACATATAACCACGCCACATGGCACTGCCCACCGATTAAACACTTTTGGAAAGAAGTCACTGAATCCTTATCCCGCCTCCTGGGCTGCAGCATCCCATTATCCCCCTCACTATGTTTGCTAGGTGACTTATCAGCTCTCGATCAGGAAGTAACAAACAAAAGGATACTCCTCGTAGCTTTAGCCATCGCCAAAAAAAAATCTTCTTGAATTCGAAATTCCGAAACACCATTCACATAAGGCATTGGAAAAATTTGCTTACAGACTACATATCTCTAGAACATTTTTGGCCTCCTTATAACTATACTTCAAAACCACAACACTCCAGATCAGACCTCATTCAACTCTTACAAATCTGATACACTGACCCTAATTATTTATTCACATAGAATTATACATATTTCTATAACGTTTTAGTAAGATTATGAGTAATTTCATTATTATTATTATTATTATTATTATTATTATAATTATTACTATCATTTTCGTTAATAATACAACTGAATCATTGAACAGTAATAAGATGGTGTTGATGGGATAATGTTTTGTATAAGGACGGTAGCAGTTAAATGAAGATCATGATACTAAGTATAAATAATTAAAATATATAAAATATAACTTAAAAAACCTAAAAAAACAAAAAAGGGGATCTGTAACCAACATATACCACACATTTTTAATGCATCGCATGCTGATTTTAATGCACTACACTCTTCTTTTAATGCACCACATCAGCTTAAGCATACACACATATACATATTGTATTCTTACCGTGAATGCGGAAGAGAGAAAAAAAAAAAACACTAAAACAAGTCCAACTCCCTATCCATTAGGCCACTACTGCCCTCTAGGGTACCAGCACAGGCCATCACAGAAAGTGTGCCTCATTCCTCGGCGCTTCCAGTCATGGCCATTGCCCTTTTGAGTGTGTAAGCCACACACTGTGCTCCAGGGGCTCCATCTATCCACAGGCCCGTGTCAGAGACCCCATTCCCCCATGAGCGTGTTCCCAAGTCCACCTCAGAGTCCCTAGTGGCGTCAGTTCAGGCCGTAGATCCTCTGGAGGTTCTGCCAGTGGCTGCACTGACCCCAGAGGTGTCGGATGACGATGTAAAGTTCCCAGAGTTTCCGCCAGTAGCTGCACAATCCCCGGAGATGTCGGCTCTGGCTCTTCCGCTGGTGGCTGCACAGCCTCTAGGTCTATCAGTTTGCGCCCAAGAGTCTTCGTCATGTCTAGCTATGGCCACGGAGGCCGTTAAGTCCACGACTTGCCCTGCTACAACTACGGAAGCCGCCCATGAACTCCTGTCATGTCAAATCACGGCCACGGAGGCCATGATTTCCAGTCCTAAGGGCCACCCGCGACCTCTCGTACTGCGTCGTCACTGCCATGGAGGCTGAGAACGCCTCGTCCTGCCCTGTTCTGGCCATAGAGGCCGTCCTCGAACTCTCGTCCTGCCCTGTTCTGGCCACAGAGGCCGTCTTCAAACTCTCGTCCTGCCCTGTTTCGGACATGGAGGCCATCCTCAAACTCTCGTCCTGCCCATTTGGGCCATGGAGGTCACCCTCGAACTCTCGTCCTGCCCCGTTCAGTACACGTAGGTCACCCTTGAACTCTCGTCCTGCCCTGTTCAGGCCACAGAGGTCACCCTTGAACTCTCGTCCTGCCCTGTTCCATGGAGGCCACCTGCGACCTCGCAGCCTGCATTGTCCCGGCCGAAGAGGCCGTCATTAATCTCTCTGTCCATTCCGCCTGCATCACCCTGGTGGGCTCCTGTTCCGCCTGCGCCGCCCTAGTGGGCTCCTGTTCCACCTGCACCACCCTGGTGGGCCCCCGTTGCTCTGCCGTACTGCTACGGTCCCGTGTGCCACTACCCCTGCTCCATGGTCCAGGTCCTCCACAGTTTCTCTGCTTCCCTATACATTGCACAGTTCTGTCTCTGCTTCAACTCTCTTGGACATTAGATTATTCTCGTCTCTGAGCATCTGGAAGCCACTTTTTGGGGAGGGGCTATGTCACGATATAAAGCTGGAGTCCCTTGTTGTTCCCACCAGAGGGCACTGCAGCCAGAACTGTGTCCAGCTTACGAACTCCATTGCCCATCATGCCTTACTCCTGGGACTGATCACACGCACACCTGCACCTCATTACCACACCCATTTATTGATTACACACACACATAAAAGCCAGACCCAAACACCTACTGACTGCGAAGTCTTGATTTGCCTTGGCTATCATTTCTGAGCGTTCCTTCCAGTGATTGTTTTCCCTGTTGTTACCTTGGACTGTTTATCTTGATTTTGATTGTTTGCTGTCTGCCCCCAAAATCCGCCTTGATTTTGTCCTGTCCCCATTGCTCTGTTTGCCGGTGTTTGACAGATCTAAAAAAATCATTTGATTACATTCCCAGTTCTTTACCTTCATAGACAGAAGCGACTGCAACTTGTGTTTTTAATGTAAACTTGTGTGTGAATGAGAATTTAGTATAGTACTTACATGCTGTGACAGCCGCTTTCTATCCATGTCCCTCAGATGCATCCACTCAGAAAAGTTGAAACTAATATGGTATAAAATGTGTGTCTTTTGCTTCCACTCAAAATAGGCATTTTCAAAATTATATAATAAATGATCTGTAGGGTATTTTGTGCTAAAATGTCACAGGCGCATTCTTGGGACACCAAAGACTTGTATTACACTTTGTAAAAAGGGGCATGATATGTCATAATATGTCACAACTCAGTACACTTGCAAGCAAAACATGACAGAAACGGAAATAAAAAATCATATGAAATGAATAAGTCTAAAGAAAAACCATGGAAACTAACTGATAACAGTTTGATGGTGAACTGAATGTTACGGTGTTAGAGTTTAGAACATGCCATGATGGTATCATAAACATAAGGTGTGGCTGTCCTCTTTTATCATTTTCATCTGATTCCACTAATTTATTTACTTTATTGAGATTTTAGGATTGTAAGCAAGTTAGAAAAGGGCATGTGGGTTTTATCTAAATTACACACTTTCTCTAGGTTCAGTTATCCCATCTAACTCAGCACTGGTGTTTCTGTCTAGGTCTCGTAATCCCACCTGATGCAACATTGGTGTTTGATGTGCTTTTGCTGGATTTGTGGAATAAAGAAGACAAGGTTCAACTCCGTATGCTTCACAAACAACAGAACTGCAAAAGGACAGTGATGCCCAGTGACTTTGTCCGTTATCATTACAATGGATCTTTGTTAGTGGGAAACCTATTTGATTCCAGGTAGGTGGGCATAGTTATATGTGCTGTTTAAATGAAGTCAAATTCAATTATTAATTTGGATCCTTATAAATAAAGCATATATAGCCTATGGGTACTTGACACACCAATGTGTCCTATGGTGTGACAGTTGTTGTAAACCTTTTTCAGAGACCAGGAGACTCTTCGGATATCTTAAAGCAGAATTTTCTCTTTATTAATATTCTAATAATTCTCTTCATGTGCTGCACTCATCAAAGTAGTCTGAATTGTCTCTGAGCACAGCAGAGTATATAGGGTTGAAGTGGGAGGAGGTATACAGGTGTGAAAACAAATGGAACAGAGCATGCAGATGTAGGATAGGAACTTTGCTTTGAACAGGACTTTTCCCAGCCTAGATCTTAGTTAGTGTAAGTGTTATTTAAATGCACAGGTGTTATAGAAACCTTAAAGCAAAAGGCACAGCTGAACCTTGAAAGGATTGGCATTCACACTTAGCTCGGGAAACTTAAACAAATGTTCTGGAGCTAACAAAAGGCTACTGTCTCACTATAATCTTCCTGTTAATAACAAAATACATGACTTTAAAAGGTTTTTAACCATTTATACATTTGTAATCATACACAGTGAAAATGTAAAAAAAAATAAATTAATAAATAACAATAAGAATAACAATAACAATAACAATAACCTCTGACACTGAAGATAAACCTCTCATGCTATTTGTAATTCTAAGAATGAACATACATTTTTCTCATGTTATTTATATGTTAAGGTCATAGGACACAGCCCAGTTTTTATATGTCAACTACCCATAAACATAATAAATATACACAGTACATACCAAAAGCTCAAAAAATTCAAATCCAAATCTTTGGATGTGATTAATCAAAATTAATAATTTGACAGTACTAGTATATAATTATTATATGGCAAGATAAGGCACATTTATTTATAAACACATGCACATTTATTTTATATTTAAAAACAGCCAAAGCTGACCAAAGTGCTGTACATAAATACTAGCAAAGTATTTATTAGCAAAGCCAGACAAAAATGTGATTATTTTTATTTTATTTTATGATATGCCTGTAAATTCTATTGCAGCCACCTTCAAAACTCAACATACGACACATATGTGGGGCAGGGCAGTCTCATTGAAGGCATGGAGGAAGGCCTTCTGGGCATGTGTGTTGGGGAGAGGAGATCAATTATTATCCCACCATTCCTGGCTTATGATGACAAAGGATATGGTATAATTTTTAATTACTTTCATGCTATATATTACATATGTTGATTGATATTTACTTATGTAAAGCGAATTAGCTCAAAAAAGGAATCATTTAAGATTTTATAAGGAATTTGAATAGAATCACTGTTTTGTGGCTGATTAGTCGGCTAGTGATTCACTGAGTGGGCCATATAACATAAACTCTGCACTTGGATCTTAAAATCCAAATTATAGTGAAAACACTATTAATTAGCACAGTAACAAGATCGGCAGTTTAAGACATTAAAGGGAAATGCAGTTTTTCCATATTCCACTTTGTTCTTCCCTCAACTTCTTAATTCTTAACTCTCATATATCAGTGTGTGCACTTAAAGGCAGGGAAAGCAATTTCTGGAAGGCAATGTTGATATTTGAAATCACCAAAAAAAAACATGCCCCTTCCCCAGAAGGGTCTCGACCCTATTTTGATAGCTCCACCCCACACATATGTAGCCTAACCCAGGCAACAATTAGCTCTGTGAAACAAAGCAGAACACGAGTGGCGCGACACTTGACAGAAAACTGCTGCCCCATTCTATTTATGATGTGCTGACACAAATTTCAAAAGATTTTCAACTGTCGCTTTATCGTGTCCAGTGTAGGCAGACTTTAGCTGTTGCGACACTGCGTCTGGTGTAGACACAGTGTTAACTTACTTACCTATGGAGAAGAACTAAAGCAACCTCGGCATCTGATCACAGGCCTTCTGCTCCTTGAGTTCTCTCCAGCGCTAGAAAGCTGATTCGATATTTACACGGGTCCTAATTCTTGACTTATCGTTCCGCAGACATTTTCCTCTTTTGTTTTTTTTTTTCTTTCTGTCACTCGGCTCTGCTGTTCACTGAATGCTCTCTCCACATCATTAGTAGACACGCCCCTTACTGCTGGTTTGTTTGGTTACCCAGCCCCGACTCTGCTTTCTTAGCATTTTTGAAAAATCGCTTACCCTGCCTTTAATTGCTCTAGCGCGCAGCACTCCCAAACAGGGATAAATTTAGAAACCACCAAACACTTCCACGTTTTCCTGTTTAAAGTTACATGACTAGTTACATGAGTAGGTATGGTGACACAAAATAAAACATGGCGATTTTCTAAGCGGATAAAAAAAGACAACTATAATGTATGGCGGAAGAGCACTTTGCAGCACTTCGACCTCAGCGCAAGTGAGAGGGAGAGAGGGGCGGGCAATATTAGCTAAAATTCATATCACAATATTTTCCATGTCCAGGCGATATCGGTATTATATCGCAATATGAGAGAAAAATAATTGGAATCACATTTTAGTAGACCTTTGTTAAATTGCAAGCAAAATATGTATTTTAACCTTATATAACTAGAAAAAAAACATGATTTCAAGATCTAAGGGAAAAAATAAAATGGTCTGACTTTAGATGTGTGAAATTATGCTAAATAAACCACCTGCACAAAATAAATACAGCAAATGGCCTGAAAGAACATGCAAGTTCTCTCTTTGACAGCAGATGGCGCTAATGGAACATTCTCAATATAGCGTTTCCTTTGATTAGCACTGTAAACAAAGCTGCCCTGTGCAGCGCTTATGAACACGGAGGTAAAAGAAAAAGAAAATGCCATCTAAACTTTTCCCTTCAGAGATTCCTTCATATTAACAACCTACCCCTAATTCAATATTTATATATTTTTTCCTATATTTGAAGCATTGTTAACAGTGATATTGCACTGCCTGCTACAGTGTTTTCTCTCTTTGTGTCCATCTTCAGCATCTCTGTCTTGTGTTAATAGCCATTTACAGACTTAGTAATATTTTTTCCACTCAAATTACGTTTTGGGAAATTATTATAATACAGTTTGTGTGTTATTTCTGGAAAATATATCAGCCAAAATAAATTTAAAAGCTAATGTTTGGAGCAAAAATCATTTGGTTCAAGCAAGGCATCTCTCTCTTGTTAGGGGAAGCAACATGGCCTCTACGGCGTCACTCCATCGTCCCCTTCACTCTGATGACACAGTAATGAACGCATGGGGGAAAATATCTTTGCCTGTCCATCCAATGAAATCCCTGAATATGTAAAAACTTGCACGCAAGTTGAGGAAAGAATATGGTGGAATATGGAAAAACGGTGGCGATTTCCTTTAACTTGTATGCACAAAACACATAAATACACGCGTTTACACATTCATACAAGTTGCAGGAAGAGAGGAAGTGAGGAGAACAAAAATGTGAAACCCCAAGTTTACAGTAATATGTTGCTATTGGTCAAGAAAAGTATTCAGGAGGCAGTCATAAAATAATCTGACATAGTATTACTTAATGACATTTTAATGACAAATTCTAGCCCACAAGATCCAGGGGGTGTGGATTGATCCAGATCCAATTTCTCCCACCTTACATATACCTAAACCTCCACCCCCTGATTCCTAAACCCCAGCCATCTCTACACCTAAACCTACCAATCTCCACCCCCTAGATGTGGATCCAACCATGCCCCCCTGGATCTTGTAGGCTGCAGCAGCCCTACTTGCATGACATAGACACTGACAGGTTAAGCTGTCTTGGTAATGTCAAGTTGTCATAACAAAGGCATCTCAAACAATGTCATCTTTGCATTAAAAAGGACATAACTGAGCGAATGACACTTAATGACAGTTGTAATAAACATGCATAAAACCTGCTTCGTACTCATGACATATGTCATGTCATGATTATGAAGGTGCCATGTCAATCTTATGCACACCCCTTCAAGTAAAGTGTTACCATATGCATATAAGTGAAGTCCTGTTAAGGTGATTCTGAGCATGTATATGCATGAAAAAGGCAGTTTCTGTGCCAGTTTGTTAACGTAACGTCTCATAAGAGTTTTCAGTCTGGAGTAGGGGATGAAGAGATCCATCCAACAAAATCTTTAATTATTTTACCCATGTGAGGGTTATGATGTGCTGTGTCTTTGACCATTAATCTTGGTTACTTGCCCCAAAATTTACAATCTCCTTCCTGAGTTGGGATTATCAGTAAGTGTTGTTTTGTGATAAAGTTGCAAACTGTCCTGTGACAGAGTCTGTTGGATCTGCTTGTCCCTAATTTTTACGACGTCCTGTTGTCCTGAGCTTCTTTGTGGAATTTCGGCTCCTCGGGTTTCAATGTTCCGATCAAATCTTAAAGTGTCTGATTCACTGATTATGCACACCTTATTATACATTTATTTTTACTTTAAAGTATTATAATTTACAGCTATAAAACTCCTAATACATATTAAAGTGTAAAACATAAAAAACATCTTTAAAAAATATAAAAATTCTCACTGTTTTCAAACTTTTGACTGGCAGTGTATATATTATATTATATTATATTATATTAAATTATATTATGAGAGTCTAAAGGAACTTCACCCTTAGGTACAAAGGTCCCTCCATATTCAACTTTAATTTTTGACGTGTTACTGGTGGATGTGTTTAACGTGAAGGATGACGTGAATGTGGAGGTTCGAAAGATCCCACAACCATGCAGGAGAAGGGCAGTGGTGGGAGATTTCATACGTTACCATTATAACGGAACCTTTCAAGATGGCACTCTTTTCGATTCCAGGTCAGTCTGTCATCTGGAAAAGAGATATTGTTTTTTTTTTACATAAAGTGTATTGCAAATGTTGCACGTTAGCAAATGTTCCATTACCAAAATGCAGATCATTTATATTTCATAAGACTGTTACACATCTTTAATAATTTCTTTTAAACATTCTCAGTTATTCTCGAAACAGCACTTACAACACGTTTATTGGCATGGGCTATGTGATTGCTGGCATCGACAAAGCCCTGCAGGGGGTTTGTGTGGGTGAGTGGAGACGAGTCACTGTGCCACCTCATCTGGCCTATGGAGAGAATGGATCAGGTGACTATTAGAGGGAAATTAGAAGAGAAGAAAAAAGCAATGGAAGCTGTTAATTTACATAGTGTATATGAGCATGCTGAAATGTTACAGAATGTGTTCTTGTGTTTAGTTTCAATAACCTTTTCCATTATCTAAAAAAAATGCAAAACTTATCATTGTAGGTATAAAGATATTTGGTAACACTTTATAATAACTACACACTATGAATCATTAGTTAAGCATTAGTAAATACTCAATTCATCCTTTAT
>JAUCMR010000177.1:479019-493037 GCA_032357425.1 Enteromius argenteus | reverse complement strand
GAATAAGAATAGCGTTCCTTAAATCTACAAAAACCATGCAAGGATGCTTGCTTCAGTGTTGCCACCCCTCATAATTTAATGCCACCCCCTTGCCACCCCATGAATAATTTTCTAGATCCGCCCCTGGTCCTGTGTTTTAACTGTTGACAACTAAGAAAGTAAAATAGAGAGATGGTGGAGAAAAAACAAACACAGCCCAGCCGTTTAATAGAGATGTTTGTTTGCTCTCTTAAAGCAACACATGCATAGACGTTGCTATTAAAAATTGTTCAGATCCATATCATTTGGGTTGTGGTAAAAAAAATTAATAACATTTACACCCCGTGTGTTAGTCTGTCCACTGTGTCTGTCCCTGTCCTATCGCACAAATACTATGTGTGAATATGCAGATAGTATGTGTCCAGTATGATATGTGACATTCTTTGTCACATCTAATCACACATTGTTTTTTGTTGTTTTCTTATGCAGTTTTCAGCATTCATTAAGCTACAGGTGGCTGAAGGCAGGGGCCGCCTCCATCCAGGAATAGAAAAAGACGTTATCCTAAGGGACATGTTCACAAAACAAGATCGCAATGCAGATGGCAAGATAACTGAAGACGAACTAAACATCATAGTAAATGAGGATGGTGAAGCGCCTAAACATGAGGAGCTGTGAGGGCAACAGATTTTTGTAATTTAAGTTGTAATTGGCTGACTATGTCGGCTTGATGTTGGGATCCATGAGTTCAGTAATTGGTATTGTTCCAATGACATATAATGCAGTATTTAAAAAAAAAAAAATTAGTTACAGTGTTTTAGAGGTTACATTGGCAGATGTGTTATGTGACCGTTCTGTGTCTTTTTTCTGATCATTTATCAAACAAACAATGTAACTGAACAGTAGGTTTGCTCATATATAGCTGTTATGCAGCTTCTATGTTCTGATCAGGTTTTTGTGCCCCTGAGTCATTGAATTGAGTGTCTGCTGATACTGAGTCCCAAACTAATACTTGTAGTGAACATTAAAGTTATTTAAAATTAACCTAATATGTGTGTGTGTGTTCCGTCCCTCTCTCAAGTTCAAGTTGCTTTATTGGCATGACATTTGTGTTACAGTACTGCCAAAGCATTTAAAAAAGCAGACAATAAATGAAAATAAATAAATACAATAAAATAATAAATTGCAATAATTACAGTTATATACAATGATGAATGTCAATAAATTGGTAACAACTCGATGAGATAGATACAATGAATTAACCATTTCATATGGTGTGTATGGTGTATACATATTTTGCAGCTAGTTTGACTGCCATGTCATCCTCTCATCCTCTCAAAAAAATAACAAATCACTGCTTCAAATTGTGGAAAGGATATTTGCCTTGTATTGGTGTATTTGTGGCAGACAAGAAGTGTTTCTTTCCTTTAATTGATTCAAGTCACAGTGTTTGCATAATTGCTGTTCTCTGAGAATCCATGATTCATTGACAAGGAGGGTTTTATATTGAACAATGTTGATGTTGTGGTCAACATCCATGGGGCGTTGGTGTATCCACATTTAGGAGATGGAGAACGGTAGGTTTAGGGGTGGAGATGGGTGGGTTTGGCCTGAAGCCCCCTGATGCAGAGATCTCAGTGCCCGGATAAGTGTAACTAGTGCTGTGCTCTAGGACCTCTCCATAACTGAAGTGGTATCTGTTTCCTTGAGACTTCTGGAACACCATGACCCTGGTTTTGCCAAAGTTTACTATTGGTGCCCATTCCTCGCAGTACTGTTATTCATCAGCCCAGTTTTGACTGCACTTTTACTGTTTTTAATACATGGACTGTATAACATTGAATGTTTTTCTATGGGCTTAGATCTCTTCCGCAGTACTGCGCACAAGTGATCATATTTTGAACTCGTAAAATTGCATTTTGCACATGCACAAACTGAGTTCTGTGGAGAAAATGTTTGTCTTGCAAAGAAGAAAGTAAATCAATTTTGCATTTAAAATAAGTTTTTTGATGTGCGCAGACCTATTTTGTGTGTGTGCAACATTTCATTAGCTTGCTCCCCTGATGCCCTCAGTGCTCTCTAAATGCCGATGGCTTGCTTGCTCAACACAACCCACAACTAATGCAATACTAAAAATTGCAAACTTAATGCATGGTAATTGGACAACAAATTGTTCCGTGGTCAGCAGGGTCAGACAAAAACATGTGCAGAAGTAAAGCTGCATGTTAACCTCAAAAGAATTAGGAATTAAGGCGAAGAATTAGGTTTAAAATCACCAGGAACAATTTAGTCTCCAGGGTTTTTCAAAAAGTGTGTGAAAAAAAAATGACCCCTACTTAAAAAGTTAGTTCACACCACAATGAAAATTCGTCATTACTAACTCACCTTAATGTCATTCCAAACCCATAAGGCCTTCGTTCATCTTCGGAAAACAAATTAAGATATTTTTAATAAAATCTGAGAACTATCTGACTAGGGATGGGTATCGTTAAGGTTTTAACGGTATTACTACTTTTATCGATACCACTTATCGATCCGGTACTTTAACGGTACTCTTATCGTTACTTTTTGTTGTGATTTTAATATTTAAAAAATATATATATAATAATAAAAAAATTAATTGAGAACATAATTAACAACACTTAAATTTGTTTTTAAACAATCTGTAGCCTAACAAACACCAGGAAACTATTTTCCTGTAAAAGAATGGACAGTGGTTACAGTCGGGGCATGCAGGTAGGCTGCAAGAGGACTAACCATTTTTAACCATTTAACTGCAGCTTTAACCAAAAAAGTTGCTAAATGCAGCTAAACAATCAGCTTTGTGTCACAGTCAGCTGGATGTGCCAGTCCCAAATCAGGGGATGGCAATCCAGTGCCCAGTGAACTCTCTGTGTTTTATGTTTGTTTTCATTCATGGACTGTCATATGAACTCACGTCTCCACCTCGCTCATCAGTTGTCATGGTCTTTTATTGTTGTCGCCGCCCACTGACCTAATTTCTATGTGTATATAAATCCCCGTATGTGTCTGTGAAGTCGCGATTCATCGTTCATTGTCACCTAGTGTTTTGTAGAGTGTTCTGAGTTTCCCGTGTCCCGAGTTCCCTTGTATTCTGTGTTTTTGGATTTCCCGGTATCGACCTCTCTTGCCTTTGGATTATTGCTCTCGTCTTGCCTCCCCGGATTCTGTTTACTCCTCGCTCGACTCACGCACAGACTCTGAACCCTCTTTTGCTCTGCCTCTGAGATTGTTGTTCACCGGTGATGACCCTGACTGTCTGTTTTGTCTCTGTGTATTAATAAACAGCCTGCACATAAATCCGCACACTTCCTCTCGTCTCCTCTGCTCTACTGACGTGACAGAATGAATCGCCAAAGAGGATTTGGCGGCTGTAGGGATGCACACGAGTCTCAAGACTGTTCATCGCCACGCTGGCCGGATTACACACCGGTTTCCCCATTCCCCGTCGTGAGTGTTGCTCGTGAGGACTTCAAGGCTGTTTTCAGGTACTCTGGTTTTATATTTAGTTCTACAGACTTCCCTTTAATGTCAGTGAGGGCCGCTGGTGTGACTAGGACTTCCGCACGGCCCAGTGTAGAGACTGTTTCCGTGTCCACAGCACTGCCGGTGATGGCAGTGGCTATTATGAGTGTGTGGGCCGTTCATTGCTCTCCAGAACCCCTCAATGACTCAACTCTGCCCTGGCCCGAAAACCCCGAGCTGGTTTGCACCCCTGAGCTCCTCATAGACTGTGACTTGCCATGGCCAGAAATCCCAGAGTCCGCCAGTATCCCTGATCTGCCATGGCCCGAGCAACCTGACCTGTCGGTTCCGGTTTCACAGGCAGGAGAGCTGTCAGAAATCCTTGCGGTTCCTAGCCCGCCAGTAACGGGTCCCAGCCCCGTATCGCGGTCTGAGGAGCTGTGTAATGCCCTGTCGGTTCCGGTTTCACAGCCAGGAGAGCCACCAGAAATTCACGCGGTTCCCAATCTGCAAGTGTCAGGTCCTAGCCCCAAGGTCCGGTTCGAGGAACAGTCCGAAATGTTGGTCTCGATTTCACGGCCAGGAGTGCCGTCAGAAATGCAGGTCTCGATTACTGAGGTTCCGCCAGTAGCTGCACACCCCCTGGAGAGGTCAGTTAACTCTCCCGAGGTTCCGCTGGTGGCTGCACGACCCTCGGGTCCAGTTCTCCAAGCCTCAGGGCTTTTGTACTGTCCAGTCCCGACCAAGGAGGGTTTACCAGCGGTCGCACGACTCCCTGAGATGTTGACTTCGGTCATGGAATCCTCGGGGGTTCCGCTGGTGGCTGCACATCCTCTGAGTCGGTCCAGTCAGACCAATAATAACCTGTCTGTGCTCCTCTGTCCAGTTCAGTTGCCAGTGTCACCCAGGTGGGCCTCTCCGCCATCTGCTCCACCCAGGTGGGTGTCCCCTCTGTCTGGTCTGCCCAGGTGGGCGTCTCCGCCATCTGGTCCGCCCAGGTGGGCTTCTCTGCTGTCTGCTCTGTCCTGGAAGGCGTTGCCTCCGCCTGATCCACGCAAATGGACTTCTTCGCCGTCTGCCACGCCCTGGTGGGCATTCCCTCTGGCTCCCAAGCCTGGGCGTCTGGAAGCCACCCCTTTGGGGGGGGGGGGCTATGTCACAGTCAGCTGGATGTGCCAGTCCCAAATCAGGGGATGGCAATCCAGCGCCCAGCGAACTCTCTATGTTTTATGTTTGTTTTCATTCATGGACTGTCATATGAACTCACGTCTCCACCCCGCTCATCGGTTGTCATGGTGTTTCCTAATTTCCTAATTTCTATGTGTATATTAATCCCCGTATGTGTCTGTGAAGTCGCGATTCATCGTTCATTGTCACCTAGTGTTTTGTAGAGTGTTCTGAGTTTCCCGTGTCCCGAGTTCCCTTGTATTCTGTGTTTTTGGATTTCCCGGTATCGACCTCGCTTGCCTTTGGATTATTGCTCTCGTCTTGCCTCCCCGGATTCTGTCTACTCCTCGCTTGACTCACGCACGGAGTCTGACCACTCTTTTGCTCTGCCTCTGAGATTGTTGTTCACCGGTGATGACCCTGACTGTCTGCTTTGTCTCTGTGTATTAATAAACAGCCTGCACGTAAATCCGCACGCTTCCTCTTGTCTCCTCTGCTCTACTAACGTGACACTTTGGCTAATGATTGTTTTATTAGAACACTTTCACATAAACTAGTTAACTGTGTTTGGGATTAAAAGTAATAAAAGTTTGGAACCTCTTGCAGTGTACACTAAATAAAGTGAATATATTTCATCACTACAAATAAATTTTTAGGTAAGCTCTGCTTTATATCTTAATTTTCCGTTTTCTATTATCTCTGCTTTATTTCTTAATAAGGATAGTTTTATTATCCGTCTATTTGTAAATGCAGTACTGTAAAGGCATTTTTATTGTTTAAAATTTATTTAAGCTACTGCAGAAAAAAATACTCTTAATATTTATATGACTATTTTTAATGTAACCAAAATGTGTTTATTAAATTATTAACATTATTATAACATACTAATTTAGAGACCTTATGTGATGTTTATGTTGTTATTTTGGAAGACTGCTAGCTTAAGTGTTTTCTTGTAAATGTTTTCTTATGCAAGATTTTTTATTCTAAAAGACGTGCATGAAAGCCATTCTTCTGTCAAATGCAGTTTAATAAGTAAAAACGAACGGTCCCGATTCAGTGTCTGCGGTCAGATGAGATGTTGATAGAATAATGTCACTGAAAATAAACCTATCATTATTTTCGTAACTGGTTATGAATAAAAAGTCTCTCACCTCAGAAAAGCGCCATCGTCACCCTATTAAGCGCAAGCTTTGGTGTTGTGCATGCGCGAGCTCTGTGTACAGCGGAACTATGTGCGGAACAGACGGACCTTTCGCGCGTGAGATTACCAATAACAAGTGCAGACAAATGTCTTTGATATTATCGCAAATTAGAAAAGGTTACAATATGCTAGGTAACGATTATTAAGCAAAATAAAAATATTTTTTTTCCTGCAGTACCGATAGCAGAACCGTTAATGTCAGAGCTTATCGATACTTCGGTCTTTTATAATTTAGCCCCGGTACCGATTAAGTACCGAGTTTCGGTACCCATCCCTATATCTGACCCTCCATAGACAGCAACACAACTGAAATGTTCCCAGATCAAATAACACATTGATAAAAAAAATCCATGTGAGTCAGTTTTGCGACACTACGAGAACACTTTGTTTTTGCCCAAAGAAAACTAAAATAATTTACTTAACGTTTCTTCTGAGTTACGTCTTCTGCCATTTTAGAGAGCATCACAACACATATGCACGCTTAAGCCCCCTAAGCATAAACAATGCTTATTATGTTCATTATCTGTCAAACAAAACCAGCTTTATATACGCACATCTAAATGTAAGGTGTTGTTCACTTCCAGTGTTCATGAACAATTATACACGATTAATAGTAGTTATTAAGATTGAAGTCATTTGATATTGGTAAAATGTGCTTGGAAAACATATGATCATAATATCAATGCATAATTTTGCATGGACTGTATTTTTTCTCTTCCGTTGTCCTTGGTAATGCAGGGAATGTTGTGATTGGTTGTCAAGGCAGCCAATCAGAATTTAGCAGCCTCGTCTCTGATTGGCTGGAATTATGGTATATTGTAATGCTGGGTTGTGTCAAGCAAGCGAGCCGTCTGCATTTACAGAGCACTGAGAGCAGCCATCATGGGAGTAAGGTGGTGAAATGTTGCACATGCAAAAAAGAAAGGGTCTGTACACATCCCAAAATTGATTTTTGTGCACGCTAAATGCTTTCCTGTTTGCAAGTCGAACATTTTCTCCACAAAACATTTCTATATAGATTCTTGGGATTTTTCATCCATTACATCAAATACTAGCCCACCAGGACTCTGCTGCAACTATTAAAGTATCCCTATTGCAAATGATTTTGCTCTCTTCATGCTCTTTCTCTGAAACCTGTAAAATGCATTTCCTGGGCTTTGTTTTACTTTATAAATATTGACAAATATAATTTATAATTAGTACTTAACACTCTGGTTTTTCAATTTTTAAAACAAGATATGTCATTAACTGTTTTTAGGGTAAAGGCAAACAAGTTACCTTTTTGTCACCCTTACATGAATTTCTGACTCAGTAAATACACAATTAACACCATGACACCTCCACTAAAATACTTATTTATTTGTTGACCTTCAGTGAGAGAAAGATGTGTAAAACCATGATCCCTGATTAACGACACTATCTAAATTGCAGATACCAAGTTGGTGTCTTTGACGTCCTTCTCAACTGTGCGCAGATGTAAAAATATAGACAATCCAGATAATGGTACAATATGAACATGTAGAAGTCATATTCCAACCCATAAAAGTAAAATCAGTGAGTCCGTTGTGGAAATTCTCATTGCAAATCTGACTTTACCACAGACAACAACAGCTGTTACTACAGTATCTCGCGCTAATTCCCTGAATTCCTTAAATACTTACAATATAATCCAATACTTAGTATTGTAAGTATGGTGACGGCGTCCAGTCATAAAGCTACCATCATTACACATACACACAGTTCTTTAGCATCTATACACTCTCACTGTAGGCTCCTGGCCATGAATAAAATTGTATTCCTGCAAAGAGTAACTTCAGAGTGGTGTCTGGTATATGCAGCGAAGCTGAGGAATAGGAGGAATAGGAGTACTAAAGACTCTATGCTCAAAACACCACCGCAAAATCAGTGATAGACTTTAGAGCTGTCCTCGGGGTGAGGTACAGTAACAGATTACAGCTAAGAAGGGCAATGAAAGTGTATCGATGCTAAAGACCTGTGTGCATGTGTGATTGAGGAAGTGATAGTAGCTTCTTAATAACATGCCATCGCCATACATCAGGGAAGTATTGGAATATATTGAAACATTTGAGGAATTCAGGGAATTAGCTCAAGATACTGTAGTTTTTGGATTGTATTTCGGGGAATTCAGGGAATTAGCCCAAGATACTGTACCACAGACAACTTAAACAACTACAGCTGTTACTAAAGTCAGATTAGCACTGAACATTTCCACGACACCATCCTTATCTTGGAGATCTTAGGTATAAGTTCATTGTCCTGTAATGTACAGTAAGATGGCATTAGGAACATCCATGGTTTCATCTTTCTCCAAAACAATATCATAGGAGTTTAAGTATGACTGTCTCCTCTCATCCACCTAAGGGAAAAACAAACATTCATTAGTGTTTCTTTACTATGCTGTCCTGCTTCTACTGTGGATTTACCTTATCGTTGAGGTATCCGATCTTCAGGATGTTTTGTAGGTCCATGACTCCATCAGCCATGTTTAGATCCCCAAGAGAGTCTCCAAGCAGGAGAACATTACAGCGGCTCTGGAGTTCCTTGAAATGTTCGGTATTGAGTAAAGCTCCTTCCCGTTTGTTGTAGATGTGAATCAGCTCTCCTTTAAATGCCTGCAAAACACCCTGTAACAAACACAAAAAGAGGCTCAAGTATACCAAAAGAACTGTGTACTTTAAGATAGAGGTCGATCGTATCTAGTTATCAGATAAAGGAATAAAACATCTTTAAATTATTAGCAAACAAAGGGGATTTTCTGTTAAAATTAAAACATGGAAGAAATGTTGTTTGATCATTACTTAAAAAAGTTTTGTATTGTTTTAATTTTAGTAGTAGTAGTACTGCAAGTCAAACTTTTATTTTGGTGGGTTGCCGCGAATAGCTTTACAGTTCTGTGTGACGCTAGTTTTACTCAAATAAAATGGTAAAAGGCTCATGAAGCGCAGAGCAGTGTTGTTCATGTATTTATGTCCTTAATCAATCAATCAATCAATCAGTCACTTTTATTTATATAGTGCTATTAACAATACAGATTTTAGCAAAGCACTGAACAGTATTAAATAGGAAAATAGAGTGATGGTAATGTATAATGACAAGATTAAACAATTTTTTATTAAATGCAGAGACAGTCTCTGTTATCAAATCTACAACAATCGCTAGAAATTAGGTGTCCCCAACTAAGCAACTAAGCCAGAGGTGACAAACGGTATGTGCGTACAGTATGTGTGCGAAATTAAACAAAGCCTGATACATCGGTCAACCTCTACTTTAAGATCTTCAGAATTGCTGATGTTCAAGTCAAAATAAAACAGCATTGGGGTTTCCAGTTGCATGGCAATGGAGTAAGACGTGTCTAGCTCGAGCTCAAACTCCTGTTACGTAAAATAAATCAGTGCCATTCAACAAAACATTGTGCAATATCGGCTTTGAATGCGTTTAAAAAATAAGAAAATAGTTGATATGCGAGCTAATGGAAAAAACTATGCAAATATAAATACGATGCATCATCTGGTACTAGGCCCAACGCAGCTTTGTCTTCGACGACCACACTCCCATCGGACAGCTTAGAGAAGATGTGCCCAATAGACTTGAAATTACTTGAGATTCTTCAACCGCTAAAAGTGGACATCTCTGAGGTGATTAAATCCGAACTTAAAAGTGTGCTTGCCAATGATTTCAGCTCCCTTGAAAACAATATTCAAGCAGTCAAACGTGGCCAGACAAAGTGACAACTTTGCAAACTATGGTAACTGACTTGAGAATTGCTACAGCTGGAAAAAGACATACTTGTGGACCACTTGCAAAGAAGTCTTGCACCAAGAAGTCCGGATGGAAAGCTGCAGGCCATCATGGCTAATCTTCATTATTACCGAGACTGAGTCGAGGTGCTGAGGCGTGCGCTCTGAGATTTAACAGGGATTCAATCTCCATCTTTCCAGACTATACTGCAAGCGTTGCCAAGGCCAGGCCTGCATTCAAGGAGGTCTGGAAACTGTTGTCAGGGCGTCCGGTTTGGTATCTTATTCCCAGCCCTACTACGCATCTCTCATGAAAGGAAAGAAATGGAAAGGACGTGACATGTGGCCAGGTATGGTTTCCCATACTAGGAATTTGTGCTCTGCATTTAACCCATCCAAGTACACACACACAGCAGTGAGAAGTGAACAACCACGCACACACACACCCGGAGCATTGGGCAGCCATTGCTGTGGCGCCCGGGGAGCAGTTGGGGGAACGGTGCCTTGCTCAAGGGTCTCAACTCAGTCGTGGTATTGAAGGTGGAGAGGGCTCTGGTTATTCACTCCACCCACCCACAATCCCTGCCGGACCTAGGACTCAAACCCACAAACTTTTTGGTTACAAGTCCAACTCCCTATCCATTAGGCCATGACTGCCCCATGAGGGTAATGAAAAATAATTCACAGACGCAGATGGGGCGATGAGGTACGTCAAGTGACTGAAAGTAACTGACAGAGTCCTGTGTATGTATGCTATTTCAACTTAAAATTATCCCAATGGAGCAATAATTTGTTTTCATGTTCTTTTGCCATGCAGGTAGGATTGTGTTACTCAGTCATAAGCAAGTGATGTTTTGATTCATTTTAAGGACAACTTTGACTACGGCAACCCCTAAGCATTGAGCCAGACCTTTGCAGTCTTGATTTTTCATTTACCCAAGATCCACAGATCTCGACAGATCTCTCTCCCAGCTCTTCTTTCATCTACCAATCATCAGAGTCAGGACATCTTTTGGGATTCATCACTCTTCAAACCAAAAAGAACATGATTATCAATCCAAAACCTTGAAACCATCAGGACTTTGAGACTGGATCGGACCCTCGCCAACGAGGCAATGCAAGTATCATACATATAACTAAACGAAACAGAGGTTTAGTATTAGTTATGGAACCCGTTTTGAATGGCACTGATGGTTTTACAGGTGGTCAACTGACACTCTTTTCATAACTTCAATTTAGGCTTTTCCTAATGGTTTACGCTTAAGCCTTCTTTGCACTTTCCCCATGTGTGAGTGTATTTATACATGTGTTGTTCAGTTATGTGAGTTAACGAAGAGTTAATAAAACTTTTGCACAAATTACGTACGTTTCTGACTATGCCTTGCAAATGAATGTCCCTTTACGATTTCGACCCTTGCTACATGCTCTACTGCAGTGTAGCATCTGCTTAAGATCACAGATTATCGGTTGAACTCTAGGTCTTTAAAGAGAACCTTTTAACTTTTGACATTTTCATATAAATTACAGACCTGGACCCACATTATACATTTATATGGATGTTTAAATGCCAATGGTTTACCCCCACTATCACAAAGATGCTAAAAAGATTGGTTCTTAAAGTCTCTACATCAAACACATTCCAAAGAGAAGCAGGAGACCTCCGTGCCGGCCACCAATGGCCTAACCAGACCAGTGGTCTGGCTCCACACTTGCAATACACATCACGCACACACATAAATTTTCTCTATTTTATGCTATGATTACGCAATTATAAAGGCTTCCCGTATATGCATGCATTGTGTGTATGTGTCACGCCCAGTTGCCGTGTTTCTCTGCCTCCCCGGATCTGGACCTAAGCCTGCTCTCGGACTCTCACTCTTGCCTCGCCCCTCTGGACTCTGTTTGCTTCATCGCCTGACCCTTGCCACGAACTCGGATTATTCTATTGTCATTGTCTCTGAAATCCCCGTTTGCCGTTGTTGAACTTCGCCTGAGACTTTCCTCTGTGTGTGTGTGTAAATAAATACGTTTGCATATGGATCCGAACGCCTTCCCGAGTCTCAATCGTGACAGTATGTTCCCTTATTGGATTATACTAGTTACAACTTTTTATTTGCATTAGTTAGACTCCAATTGCCTATATTTGAGTGTATCACTGCTTTCCTATCTCCTAAAGTTTCCTTTCTTGGTATCAAAACTATCTTCTCTTTATTACTCAAACAATTATGTATTCTATGTGATCATGAAATGCATCATACAATTTCTATGATGTTTTGAAAAAAACTGCAAAAACTCTCCGGACCAGCAGTAAAAATGCCAATGGGCCATAAACGGAGAAAATGAAAGTTTCTCCTGCTAAAATTCATGCCTTTGATTGGCCATTCCACCCAAACCGTGGGTGTGTCGGGGAACTATCGAAAGTCTCTAACCCAGGCTATTCGGTGCTCAAAAATTCCTTCTTCTTGAGAAGAACACCCTCCAACTCATCTCTTGAGTTTAACCTTCGCCAGTTTTACCTTTAAGTAACTTTGTCAACTCACTGTGGACTATTTCCTACCTCTCGAGGAACCAGAGGAAAACCTCCAGCTCACGCCTAAAGGTCGATCATCTAGACCCTTGTGTCTACCGCATCAGAACTCTTTTGCAGAAACAAAGACCAATGCAAGTAACATTTCTAACTATTTAGATGCGTGTTTAAGCTTAAGCCCCTTTTAAGGTGAACCTTGATTCTTTGATGATTCTCATTAGGCTGTGGTTAATTGATGTGAAATGCTGCCATTCTTTTGCTCTTCTCTCTCTTTCTTACTTTCCCTTATCCTGTATGTATGTGTTTGCTTAATTTTGTTGTATGTTAGCTATAGCCTCATTTATTAAATTCCTTATACTCACAATCGATTGTGTGCTGCTCACAATCCGAAGTCACTGAATGTTGATCCTTTGGCTACATGCTAAATTACTGATAATACTGCAGAGTAAGAAAGCTATCCTTCCTTGGCCAGGAAATAACCTTTACTAGAATTGATAAATAATTATATTATCTGCTTGGTGGATGGACAGATCAAATAATTATAACATTAATTCTGCTACAGAATTCTGCTAAAATCTAATCTAAATAATTATTATTAATTATAACCAGTTATAATTAATAATACATATTCCCCTCTTGAGCTAATTTGTTACAGCAGTGATACTGTAAGAAGGTATTTTTCTGTGGCCACGAAAATATCCCTTCTTAGAGTTTATATGAACTTACACTACATGTTCGCTGAATAAACAGATTAGTTGATGGTAATTCTGCTACAGTTACTACTGGCAGCTGATATAAATAATTGCAATTAATCATAATTAATAGTTATAATTTATATACATTTCCCTTAATATGCTACAGTTCCTTTTAAAATTAGCCCTAAGAAATTTTTGTACCTTGGTGTTTTTGTCACACATAATTATAAAGCTTTATATGTTGCCAATTTTCAGCCTCTCTTATTCAATCTGAAGCAAGATATTGAGTGCTGGGACCACCTGCCTTTGTCATTGGGTGGAAGAATTAATACAGTGAAGATGAATGTGCTGGCCAAGTTTTTTGTATATTTTTCAATGTCTTCCGTCTTTTTTTTATTTTATGAAATCTTACTTCTTCAATCTAAATAATCATATATCAGCCTTTATTTGGAACAAAAAAACACCAAGGATATAAATAAGTATACTGCAGAGGCCTCGTGCAAAGGGAGTTATGGCAATCCCAATTTTTATGTATTATTATTGGGCAGCCAACATAAGAGCATTGCTATATTGGATAAATAAATGGCACTATTGTCCCTTTATGGTCAATTCTGGAAAAGACTTCAGTTGGGCCCACCTCACTAGAAGCCTTATTGTGTTCTAGACTACCATTCGCACAGTCCATCTCTAGTCTGATTCTGAACCAGTTCTAATTCAATTCAATTAAAACAGTATTTTAGACAAATATGGATGTGGATGCACAGTGAAGAAAGCTAAACAAAACACCGGTCACAAATTACAAAATGAGGATTTGTATAGAAAAATAGAAGATCAAACTTTTTGTGACACTAGTATATTTTTACTCTTCGCCCTCGCCCTACGCTGTCTGCTGAAATGCCACTCTCTGGTGAATGCATGTACAAGACTTAGTGGAAGCTAGATAATGTTTTATTAAGTTTTAAATATGCTCTGTGTTTCATTAGTTCATTGTAAAACTGTATATTTTTAACTATTTGTGGTCTCACAAATTGTTAGGTCTGCCCAACATATACAGGTGCATCTATATAAATTAGAATGTCGTGGAAAAGTTCATTTACTTCAGTAACTCAACTCAAATTGTGAAACTTGTGTAACAAATTTGCTCAATAGGGGAATATTTATAATTAATTATAACTGGTTATAATTAATAATAAACATTGAGATTA
>JAUCMR010000177.1:445773-456890 GCA_032357425.1 Enteromius argenteus | reverse complement strand
ACACAACATTTCCCCAAAATCATGTTTTATCGGAGATACAAGATTTATAACTTTGGGAGCAGGGAGATTACGCTCTCGTTGATATGAACGGTACGGATACAGACGTCGCTGCTGCCAGCAAGTGTTCATCAAAGTCTGCGGTTGCCTTGAGCTTTTTGACAAGAGACAAGGCTTTACGAGGTAATCAAAGCTAATGATTGCAGTTACATACATCTTCCTAAACTATTTTAAACGTTAAAGCTATGAGTAATGCAATACAAAAATAAAACAATAAGACGCTGTCTAGGCGGACATTAATCTGCACGCAAAGAAAATTAAATTAAAATAGTTCAGTTTTGTGTTTAATGTCAACATTATTATATTTCGTTTTGTTTTTTTATTAAGTTAATTTAGATAAATGTTTGGAGTATTTTTTTTGTTTGTTAAATATACGTTTTTGTTTTATAAACGACCAAGCCGTCATCAGCAGACAATGATCATAAACTATGTTTGATCACTTTAGGCTTCTCAAACCATCACGACTTGTCTAAAATAAAACTATAGATATACCTGCTAAAACAGTTCAAGCCTATAACAATGTTTAGATGTTAATAATGCGCTATAATAATAAATGTGAGATGTTTGTGCGGAGAGGCTGAAGTGCGCTGAGCAGGACGCGGAGGCAAAAGCGCAATCACTTGCATTTTTTTCAGAAACAAAATAGCCTACGCCGTCGGTTTAAATGTCCATGATTAAATGTATCATTCAGAACTGTAAAGAGTCTACTTTTATTTGTGTTTAGCGAGAATATCAACAAAAACGTTGTGATTTTAGGCTTAATTTAAAGAAAAAAATAATTCTTAACCTGCCGCCTTCATTTTTGATGTTTGTTTGAAGAAATCTGTCATGGAACATATATGGAGACTTCAGATAGAAAAACGGGCTTGTTAGTAAATGTTTCCTCAATGAAATCATGGCGCGGTGGCTTCACTTGTTGAAGCGCAAGCTCATCTCAGGTGTATCTGCGAGAGAACATGTCAGCGAGGACGCGCATCGTCTACGCCGAGCGTAGCTACGCCTGGTCGTAGTTTTTGATGGTGCAACTGGTGTAAATATTGAGCGGAAAGCTGGATGTAACTAAGTCCAACGTAGGACTTACACCCAGCTTTTTTACGTCCAGCTGGTGCAACCGGCCAGTCTTCTATAGCTATTTGGAGATATTTGGTATTTGCTCCCCATAGCATCTTCTCTACCATCGACTTTCATAGTATGTTTTTTTTTCCTACTATGGAAGTCAATGGTGATCCAAAACAGCCTGGTTACAAATTTTCTTCAAAATATGTTCCTTTGTGTTCGGCAGAACAAAGAAATTCATACAGATTTGGAACCACTCTAGGGTGAGTAAATGATGACAGAATTTTTATTTTAGCGTGAACTATTCTTTTAAACATTGTATGCCCAAATAACCCCATGTCTTCTATGTAATGTCTTCTAAATAATAATACCTGAATTTGATAAGTTTCAAAGAGGGTGTACTCATTTATTCTGTGGGTCTATAGTCTGTTTCAGGTAAAACATCTGCTGTATGACAGAGATAACTAAAATAAAATGTCAATTAATAATGTTCTTATGAGTACATCTCCTGCACTCTACCACTACACACATTTCATCATCTTTGAAATCTGCCCTACTTTAGTGTACTGATTACACACACGTACACACATCTGTCAGAATGAGGGCAGGCAAAAATAGATGTACAGCAGTGATAGTGTAAAATAGGTTGTAGTCTATTTTCATTGGCTTAAATAAAATTAAGGCCACTTTTAAAATCAGTCATATTTTCATGTTTAGCAAGTAGGTGAGTGATCTGAAAAAAAAAAAAAAAAAACTAACAAAAAAACATTTTAGTCAGTGTAGAGTTGCATTAATATTTATTTGTTTTGCCAAGCAAGTCATGTTTTATAATCACATCTTATAAACCATTTAGTCATTTAGTCTGCATAATAGCATATTTTTTGGAACAGACATAGTTTTCTTTCATAACTGTCTGAACACACATCCCCCAAAAATCTCATCTTATGCATGTATATTGGTTCTTAGCTTTCTTAAAGGAAAGTAACTATTTCAAAGCTGGTGCTTACAGGTCTTCTATGCAGTGAATGCACTTATTGATACCTCCTAAGAAAGACAATCTGTTCAGCTCAGTCTGCCCCACACACTCACACACCCACAAGAATAGATTATCAAGCACAATAAAATATGTTTTATAGAATAAAATCCAACCTTTTGCCTTTCTTTGAAAGGTGTATGTGTTCATTCTAAATCTGACAAATCTAAAATATTATCTGCCATTTTCTTTTAGTATTGCTACATGGTAAAGGAACTGAAGTCCATGTCTTGCCCAGTTCATAATTTTTTTTCTTATAGTTTATATTGTTAAAACCCTTATTAATGTATTTATTGTTAGAATTTAATCAAAGTTTAATTGTTTCTGAAAAAGCAGAGTATATATTTCAAATTAAACCCTAATGTTCTGCAGGAGTTGTTAAATTGCTATTCTACTGCACTAGGAATTATATATGACAACAACATATTACCTTCCCTTAATAACAGGAAAAGAAACTATTATATACTATAACTTGAACATAATGGTAGAGAAGCATAAATTATGAGGATCCAATCAGACCACAGCTTTTTAATGTAGTTAATATTATGCTTTTGACATAATACAAAAGGTTTATGTGGTAAATGAAGTTGCTGTATCATGATAAACGTTGTTCATGACTGTGTTCAACTCTATAAGCTGTTATATTTCCTCCAGTGAATCAGACGGGACCAGACCTCTCTTCTTACCACTGCTCAGCTTTAGAAAGCCATCAGTTTCTTCATTTTTACCGACACAAATCTATAACAAAAAGAAATGTGGTTTCAAGATGAAATAGAAAAAGAGTAAAACAAACTGAAGCCTTTATTTAAATAGATAGATGCCCACATGTTTAATTTTACTACTATTAATTTCACTAAAAACAATGTCATTGAATCATATAATCTTTTCACTTGTAGGATGTATTTCATCTGATCAGTATTCAAATTAAAGGTGCCATAGAATGGAAAACTGTATTTACCTTGGCATAGTTGAATAATAAGAGTTCTATACATGGAAATTACATACCCTGAGCCCAATTGTTTCCGCTGCCTTATGTAAATCTTGTGAATAAAAAAGACCACTATAAAAACAGAACATAACACTGACTGTGGCATAACAGTCAGGATCACTAATAGTTATGCCCCCAACATTTTTAAAACGTATACCCACCCATGTTCTAGGCCAGCCACCAGAACCATCAGAAGTTCTGCAGGTATCGTAAAGAAACAGTAGCGGAAATGACAGAGCATGGAAATACACGTTATGTTCCAGATGTGAAGTGCAGGGATGGATTGGTGTCTGTATTTGGAAAGGCATGGAAAGCAAATAACAAGCAAATGGTGAATGATTTACAGATCCTGAACACCACTGACAAGTATCTGATCTTGTACTGACGCTCCATAGTATAAACAGAGTGCGTGTGATCACGAATCTTGAAAGTAAAAGGAAAAAGTGATCATGCACTTGAAAGTAGTTTTAGTGCCCAGCATATTAATAGCGGCTCCCTGATGCCTGCATTTCATTTACAGTACAATTACCCGATGATATAACTGAGAGAAAGTACTGAAAAATATTATGCTCCTTGTGTTTCTTTCCTTCTGTGTGAACTACTGAAATGAGCTGCACCGTAAAACAGCCAATCAGAAGAGCTCAACAATGAGCCGCACTGTAAAACATCAAAGCAGAGTTAAAATTTTTTATTCATGACCCTTCCAAATAAGCCAATAACAGACCATTTCATTCTAGGGAGAAACCGTTTTTGGATCATTTTTGCCTTTACATAAGCCACATACCTTCTGTGTAGATATCGGAGAACAATTACAAATATTATATCAACGCATTCTATGGCACCTTTAAATAATCACATTTTTTGTCATTGGATATAATGATCTGTGAATTTATGTTGAATATCAAACTGTTTATATATTTCTGATTTGTAGACAGTAAAATATTTCGATTTGCACAGAAAAGCATATTTAAAGTGAGACCTTTGGGGTAAGATAACCCCATCAGATTTGTGAAGAACAAATAAATAGTATCAGGAACCCAGAAATCCTAGCAATAGCCCTGTCCTACTAAAGTGACAAGACATCAAATTTTCATGATTTTTCATGTTTCATGGGTTGCAACAAGTTAATTAACAAATACTTCCATTTATGGCCCATGAGGTAAACTTTAAATGCAACAGCCATTAATTGGCTGCCTGTTAATATATCAAACCAGTGATCGAAGACTATAGATTATAGGGTTATAAGTTTTTTTTTTTAAGGATTTTCTAAATTTGCCTCAGACAATCAGATCATGCCCAAAACACAGTGTGAGCTCACAAGTGTGAGCTAGGGTTTAGTCTGTCTTGCTGTGTTTCTTCGTGTCCTTCCAGTCAGACTGGATTATCAGATCAGATCTCTGTGTGGAGCACTGGCTGTTGTCAGAGACTCCTTGTGCAAACAAAAATCTCACTGGGTTATTACAATTAATGGCAAAATGAATGTTTGGAAAATGTAAATTGATATTTTTCTACGGACACTACAGCAAATGATATAAATAACTGACTTTAAACCATTTTTAGCTGGCAAAAATACTAGACTTTCGCACAGTTCTGTATATATGGTGAGACTTTATTTTATTGCTTCATTTTATTAATATTATCACTTTATATTTCTATTATATCCAGTCTGTGTGGAGTTTGCATGTCCTCCCTGTCTTTGCATGGGTTTATGCCGGGTGCTCCAGTTTCCTCCCACAGGCCAAAGAGAAGCACGCTAGGTTAAATGAAGACTCTAAATTGTCACCATATGTGTTTGACGACTTAAGACGTCAACTGTGGATCGACTGTGTATAGATTGACTGGTTCTCAACATGAATATTAGATGCTGGAATGGCGTTAAGAATGAAATAAATTAAATAAATATTTTATAAACAGTTCTCACTATCATGTTTATCAGCATGCATATTACTTGCATTTTAGCTGTTTACTAGTGATTATAAAGCACAAATGAATGCCTTATTCTGCATGACCATATTTTAGAACCCATACCTCAACTTAAGAACTACCTTGCTAACTATTAATAAGAAATGTATGTGTGTGTGTGTGTGTTACCTGAGCTTCTTTAACAGACAGGTGGCCGAGGTCTTTGTTGCCATGGACACTTTGTGTCACCTTCCAGACACGTTCACCTGGACGCACTCGCTGCACAAAATTAGCTGGGAATAATCCAATTCTATCACCACATTTTCCCTGTACCCACACACACACAAACAAATACACACATAAGCTACTACTCATTTTGAGGGAAATCACAGAGTAATCTTTCTTTATACAGTATTCCTGACAGACATGAATGGAAACACTTTATAATAACTGCAGGCTATGAATCATTAGTTAAGCATTAGTAAACACTCAATTCATCCTTTTTAAACCATTGTTCCAACATTAATATGCATTAGTAAGCAATTTACAAGTGCAGCTATAAATGCCCTGTTCTTGAGCATATACTGTATATAATGTTTAATAATTGTATTTTCCTACTTTGAATAGTGATCAATTTATAATTTCTAAATTATTATGTTATTTACGAACCAGTTAGGAGTTGTCAGTGTTTAATAAGATCATTTACAAAATCTAAGTAAATTATTAATGAATTATTTAAATGTACATCAATAAATATTATTTAGACACATGATAATAGTTGCTCAGTGTATTAATAAATGCTTTATTAACACATGGTCCTGATGTAATTCATGATTAAGTCAGGTAGTTATAAAACATTAAGTAGTTGCCAGCCATCTGTTTTTGTGAGCTCATCAAATGTGTGAAATATTTATACCTTGTAAAGCATTTACAAAGGAGATGTAAAGGCTCATTTATCTTCCAAATTTAAAAAAAAAAGTTAAACAAACAAAACAGAGGGATACAGACCACTGAAATATATATATTTTTCAAAATGGAAAAAATGAAACCATACAACTGTACACTTGATAAATGAAAAACAAACCTCTGCAATTTCATAGAAAAAATTCTAGTGCACTTTTAGGATGGAGTTCCTCGTTGCTCCTGCAGAGGACACTCCATCCATATCTCTACCTCGACCTTGGACTTCATATCCCATCATGCATTTCTCACTCACACCTGTTTGCAATTCGCACTCACGCACCACTAGCTGTTCCTCGTCACCATACTCTTTCTCACCTGCATATAAGTCAGAACACCCTCTCGTCGCAAGGTCTTGTATTCCCTTTGTGTTGCATTTCTGAGCATTTGTTCCTGGTGTGTTTCTTCCGTGAGTGATTTTGGACTGATTTTCTGTTTATTGATTGTTTCCTTCCGGCCCCGATCTCTGCCTGGATATTCGACTCTGATTTAATAGCCTTCGCCTTAGTTTTCTCTGATAAAGGTAGGAGTAATACGTCATTCAGAACCGTAAAGGGTCTACTTTTATTTGTGTGCACTGACAGTAAACGTGATTTTATAAAATAAAGAAAACAAGCGTGTTCTGCCTTCTCGTCTTGAACAGGACCGCTTCACAAAAATGAACCGTAACTCAACGAAAAAGACATGATAAATATATCTATAGAAAGCTTTAAATTACCACCTAACAAAATAAAAAAAAATTGAAAACAAAAACTCATTCATTAAATTAATTAATCGGTAAAGATGACTTCTCTTTAAAGGCACGTCTATGAGGAGATGGAGAATCAGAAAATTCATCTTTGCGACACGGACTCAGAAAACACTTGTTTATGAGTAAATAATTCAAATGTCTTCCTATTGTTTTCCCCCGACACATTCATGATAATTACTTTTGCTGGGGCATTGCGGCAAGATTATTGCATGCATCTGAATGCAGAACTCTTCAGCTGCACTGACCGCTGCTCTCTCTCTGCGGCCGGACAATAAAACACCATGGAGACGCTTTTAGCTGCAGACCGTAAAAAAGTCGAGGCCCATCGGGCCCGGGCCTAAATGCAGGGCTCTAACGGTAACAGCAAGTATTACGTGCCTTCGTCATGGACTTTTTGGAGCTCGCGCATGTGACTGACATGAGTGAGCTATGTCTCATGATATTTTTTCGTGGAGGATTGTCGGAACCACTCGGCTCACGCATGCCCCTTTATGAACCTCACCGGACACTTGAGTTTTACATCAATCCGGCTCTCCAGTTAAGCGGCTCCCTCTTCACTGTGGGCGTAGCGGAGAAGTCGAATCATCCCACCACTACTTCATTTGAATCCAAATACGACCAATTTGTACAGCTCCAATCAGGCTAATGTTAGTTTCTGTCAGCCAGAGTCAACGCTCAAGATGGCCGGCATGCCTCAGCCAGAGTCAGTGCTCAAGATGGCCGCCATGCCTTAGCCTGAGTCAGTTAACAAGATGTCCACTGATCCAGAGCCATTGCACAAAATGGCCGCTACTCCAGAGCCACAGCCATAGACCAAGATGCCCGCCAACCCAGAGCCACCGCCACAGTCCAAGATGCCCCCAACCCAGAGCCAATGCCACAGTCCAAGATGGCCGCTAACCCAGACCCACGGCGTCAGCACAAGGTGGCCGCCATTCTCGAGCCACAGCCTAAGAGGACCATCACTCCCAAACCACAGCCACAGTTCTAGATGCCTTTCACTCCCGAGCCACAAAAACAGCACAAGATGGCCGCTAACCCAGAGCCACTGTAGTTTTCCCAGAGGTTCTGCCAGTGGCTGCATAACCTCTGGAGATGTCAGTTGATGCCGTAGATTCTCCAGAGGTTCCGCTGGTGGCAGCACAACCTCCAGATTCCCTGATTCATGCCCGAGTACCTGCCCAGTCCCAACCACAGAGTTTCTGCCAGTGGTTGCACGACCCCCGGAGATGTCGACTTTGGTCGTAGATCCTCCAGAGGTTCCGCTGGTGGCTGCAGAGCCTCCAGGTCCATCAGTTCCGGACATTGAACCCTTGCCTTGCCCTGCCACAACCATGAAGACCGCTGAACGCTTGTTCTAGTTCCCTGCGGATTCCGTTCTGCAGTCACATCCAGGAGTGCCGATCCCAATCCCTGAAATTCCAGTTTGCCCAAACCAGCCAGGAGAGCCGATCCAGTTTCCCGCAGATTCCATTCCGCCGTTTCCGAGTCTAGTTCCAGTGTCACGGCCAGGAGAGCCATTCCCGATCCCTGAGAACCCAGTCTGCCAGTCACGGCCAGGAGTGCTGTTCCTGATCCCTGAGAATCCTGTTTCCACATCTCGACCAGAAGTGTTCTGCTCCGTTCTGGCCAGAAAGGCCACAATTAAACCATCGCCCGGCCCTGTCACGGCTATAGAAGCGGTTGCTGAGTCCCCGTCCTGCCCTGTCATGGCCACGAAGGCCAATGAACTCTCGTCCTGCCCTGTTCCGGCCACAGAGTCCATCCTCGAACTCTTGTCTTGCCCCGTTCTGGCAACGAAGGCCGTCCTCGAACTCTTGTACTGCCCTGCTCCGACCATGGAGGTCATCCTCAAACTCTTGCCCTGCCCTACTCCAGTTCCGGAGGCCGTCCTCGAACTCTCGTCCAGCTCTGTTTCAACCGCGGAGAACCCCTGTGACCACATAACCTACTCTATCCCAGCTGAAGGGGCCTTCATTAATCCCACTATGCTCTCAGTTACAGCCATGTCTGTTCAGCCCTGTGCTACTCTGGTGGGCTCGTGCGCTACCTTGGAGGGTCTCACTGTCTCCTGCTTCCCCCTTGTCCCCCTGCAGACCTGAAACAATTACTGTCTTGACCGCAGAGGCCATAACTAACCTCTCTTTGCTCTATGTTCCAGTCCCTCTGGTTCCGCCCTGGAGGGCTGTGGTTCTGCCGGCGCTTTCTGCACTGCCCCGGAAGGGGCCTCTGCCATCCGCACCACCCTGGAGGGCGTCTCTGTCACCTGTTCCGCCCTGGAGGGCGTTCCTGTCACCTGCTCCATACAGGCCAAAACTAACTTCTCTGTGCTCTACGTTCCAGTCCTGCCTGCTCCGCTCTGGAAGTCATCTCTGTTATCTGCTCCTGAACTCACCATCCCTCCCCCTGCTCACTTCACTGTTCCGCCTCCACTCCACCACCCTCCTGCACCTTTTGAAATTTGGAGCATCTGGAAGCCGCTCCTTAGGAGGGGGGCTATGTTAGGCTGGAGTTCCTTGTTGCTCCTGCAGAGGGCACTCCATCCATATCTCCACCTCAACCTTGGACTTCATATCCCATCATGCATTTCTCACTCACACCTGTTTGCAATTCGCACTCACGCACCAGCAGCTGTTCCTCGTCACCACACCCTTTCTCACCTGCATATAAGCCAGAACCAAACACTCACTTGTCACGAGGTCTTGTATTCCCTTTGTGTTGCATTTCTGAGCGTTTCTTCCTGTGTTTTCCGTGAGTGATTTTGGACTGATTTTGTGTTTATTGATTGTTGCTGCCGGCCCCGATCTCTGCCTGGATATTCAACTCTGATTTAGCCTGTCTCCGTTGCTTCTGTCTGCCATTGATCACCTCTGCCTGTGTGACTATGATTTATAATAAAAGTTTGCACTTGGATCCGCCCTCGTCTGTCCCAGTCATTACATGTACAGTATCTTGAAATGAATAGTTCTGTATCTAAGGTGTGTCCTCGCACCTGAAACAAAATCATGGGGAGGGGCAGGTGGGAACTTGCAACATAGTCTCACTCCAACTCACATTTTAACGCTTGGTCAAGACCCTTTTGCATCGCTTTTTGAAGCTCAAGGTACCCCTTTTTAGTAATTTTTCGACGTCAAGGGTCCTCCGTTTTTAATAATAATTTTTACATTTTATCGTCATAATTAAAATATATATTGGTAAAAACAATGGCATTATTGCATGTTTGTAGGGGTGTGATTTTTTAATGTAAAACGTCAAAACAGTTTTATTTAAATGATTATTTACACATTTATGAGCACTGGCTGGCAAACAGAATCCATGAGGGAGCCAATGGAGGGAGGAGCCATGGAGGAGGGATGGAGTGCTGAAGAGCCAGGGTTACACTGAGGATCCGGAGGGCCAAGGCGGAGCAGATGGCACTGGCGACCGATGTGGAGAGGGGGATCTGGAAGGCTGCGGTGGATCCGGAGTGACTGAGGAGTGAGGTGGAGCCGAAGGGACGAGGAAGGCCGGCGGAGCTGGTGGACTGATGGGCCATGGTGGAGCCAATGGGTTGAAGGGCCGAGGTCAGAAGCTGGAGGCAGAGACGAGGGATCCTCCAGCCATGGATCCAGATATCGGAGGAGGAGACAGGAATGGGTGGGAGGGCAGGGATTTTTGAGCCCCCTCTGGGCTTAACTCTGGAGGGCGCCAATGATTTATTGCTCTCTGTCAGCTGTGGGCTCGGGCTGTAGCTCCATGCAGCGGGGAGATGGTGGGCTGGGCTCTGGATCCTGAGTGGGGCTGGTGTTGTAATACACGAAGTCAACAGTCAACAAAGAGTTGCACGACACCAGCACCCACTCAATGTAGGTGGCTACGCTCTCTTGAGGACCATCCCTGGACAGCTGCGCTCGGGTGGAAGTGTTCAGTCCATTTCGATTGCATGAGCAGAGGCAGCTGTTCAGGTAGCGAGTCAGGCTGGCGAGAAACATGAAATCTTCCATGTGGTCCCCGAAAGAGCGATCCCCCTGCTCCAGCAGGAGGACGAGGACATTAGGTTAATACATAAAGAAACAAAACACTGACCAAAGAAACGGAAAACAAAATGCAGGAAAACTTGCCACTCACTTTCTGTATTGGTCCAGCCTTCTGTTTTGGAACAGTGTGGGAATGAAGGCTCAAAGATGAGTAATAAGACGAGACACACCAGAACATAATGAATAACTAGACAATGACAGAAACTAGGTTACACAGAGTACATGGGGAAGAAAACACAAACAGAAATATCCAGAACCGTTACACTGTGTTTGTTTGTTTATTGAAAATAAGCAGTGAGGTAAGGTGGTGGTATTGAAGAGGATCTTGGTGAATGAGTGTCTCTCGTGAAAGGG
>JAUCMR010000177.1:354107-365604 GCA_032357425.1 Enteromius argenteus | reverse complement strand
GTTGACATGTAGGTGCAAAGCTACTTATTGTCAACAGATTGTTCAAAAGGGACCATCAAAATAAAGTGTTACCAATGCATGTTCAAATATCTTGAGAATTAGTATGTCACCTAGGTAATTCTTGCCTACTCTTTTATGAATACTGAGGTTTGGACATATTTATTCGCTCGCCTACAGCTCACCTGAATTTTATTGCATATCTGCATCTATATACATCTGCAGTGGGATCTGTGACCGTGGTGCTAGACATGGTGCTTTCTATAAATCAAGATAGATAGATAGATAGATTGTTTCCTAGCTCTTCCTCCATGATTTCAGTCAGTTGTGTCACAGCACAAGCCTGTCTCAGAGGAGCTGCTGTAGATTGTAATTATCATTCTAAACTGAATACCATTTACAAAAACAATGACAATTGCACTGTGCTCATCTTGTAAAGGAATTTTTGTCACCCTTTGGATTGCTCCTTAGGAGCTTAAAGACAATCTATTGAACTATCTGGTCAACTTATCCTCTGTAGAGTTACTTTAGTGTCCAAACTATTTTTCTGTTCAAAGCAAGGCTGTATTGTGTATAGAGCACTATATACATTGCTTTGTCTGATTTCAGAGTGCCATTCTACTTCTACTATCTGCAAAGCTGTGCCTTTGATGTGTGTTTTATTTCTATAAAGACACAACACAACAGGTTTGTAAATTAAAGGTGGGGTGTTTTAAGAGTGTGGTTAGAGTGCTCAGACAGGGTGAAGTCATTAGTAGGAGTGGAAACTGTGAGTCAGTATAGACGCGCCTTTTCTGTCCTTGCCGATGTCTTTCTGTGGTTACCAAATACATGGCTCCAACAAACAGAGTTACAGCTAACCCAGAGTCTGTACCAGCACCAGAAGTACTGTTAGGAAGAGCTGAGATACTTGGACTACAACTATGAATGAACTCAGTTTCAGACATTTCTCAGAGTACAGACGAGTCCATGTCATGATTAACAAAAAATATATATATATATATTTAAAGTAATTTCAAGCTTTTTTTTTGGTAATCTTGCTTTTATCAGTCCAAAGAATCTTATTCCAGGACATGGAAGGTTTTTTGTAGATGTTTTGTGGCAAAGTCTAATCTTGCTTTCCTGTTCTTGAATGCTCCCAGTGCTATGCACCTTGTTGTCAACCCTCTGTATTTACATTCATGAAGGAGTCTCTTGATTTTAGATTTTGACAATGATGTGCCTACCTCCTCTAGAGTATTTGGTTACACTTTATTTTGATAGTCCGCTTTAGACATTCTACTATGTTAGTTATTACATGTCAACTAATTCTCATTAATTTGCAACTACATGTCTACTAACTCTCAGAGTAGACTGTTAGGGTAGGTTCTGGTTTAGTAGAATAAATTGACATATTATGTATTACATAAACATACTAGGCAGACAGTCTACTAATACTCTAATGACTGCTAGTTGACATGTTGCAAACTTGCTTACTGTTAATAGAATGTCTAAAGTGGACTATTGAAATAAAGTATTATAGAATGTTCTTGATTTCTGTTGATGTTATGAAGGGGTTTTTATTCATCAAGGAAAAGATTCAGCGATCATCCACTTTAGTTGTCTTCTGTGGTCTTCCATGCATTTTAATGTTATTGAGCTTACTTTCTTCTTAAGAATGAAGCCAACCGTTGATCTGGGCACAGCTAGGGTTTTTGCCATCTCTCATATAGATTTATGTTGTTTGTTCAAATCAAATGCCAACCTCATATCAACTCTAGATCTTTTGACTGCTTAATTTGTCTTGAAGTAGTGAGGGAATGGGCAGTACCTGGTCAGTTAATCTCTTTGTCAAATGTCTAAATACTATTGATCCCCTGAAAATGGAGGTACCTTGCTAAAAATGACTGTAACTCTTAAATGGTAAACTCTTAAAATAAAGCTGAACCTCTTAAATAAAGCTAAAAGTGTGCACTTCAATCACATCTTGGTGTATACAGGCAAAATCACAAAAACAGTGTCTGAATACTTCTGGACCTGACTGTTAAGTTTGTTTAATGGTAACACAATAATTGGAAACAGTTAATACTAACAAAAACAGCTGAAATAACATTTTTCTTGAGTTTATATTTTAATCTAGGCTAGTGTTACATTTTGTTAGAATCTATATTGGGACAATTCAGTTGATAAGTCAAGGGATAGTTCATACAAAAATTACAACTAAAAGATACAAATAATCCAAAGTGAGTACAGTACCTAACTGTAACGTCTTGTCGTGCGGAGAAAGGAATGCAGGAGTCACTGCTGTGAAAATAATTCAGTTCCACCTCAAATATATCATCACCTCATTCCACAGTGTTCATCCAAATTTAGGTTTTATTAAAAATAACAGCAAAAGTTAAATTTTAAATATATTTAAAATTGTATGTAAATGTAAAAAAAAAAAATATATATATCACTGCATATTTGCAATGAAAGAGATAAACAAAGTGAAGTAAACAATTAAAGTTATGAGATCTATACATTCTAGAGATGCTATCTTCAGTGATTGCGGTTCAGGGAGTTACAGTGAACAGACTTCTACAGCATGGAGCTGCTCCAGACGGAGGCCAACAGAGCGGTGCTGAGAGCCCCAGCCACCGACAGCTGCGCAGAACTCGCTCCGTTGCACAGATTTACAGCGCAGCAGGTTTTGGTCACAGTGTATCCTGCTCCCATGATGCTTCCAGCGGTGTTGTTGCAATCAGATGTGCAACCGCTGGAGGACAGACTCAGAAACCCAGTCACATTGAACTCTGCAAAGAGCATTAGAGAAGAGCAGAAGCCAAATGTCAGAATTTGTTGTTTTACTAATAATAGTGTTTTCCAGATGCAATTTTTTTAAATATGGAATAAAATGTAAAATGCAAATGCTCTCCCCATTAAATATCAACAGGTTTGTGTTAGGGTTAGGCATGGGGTTTGGCTTTAGCAAATATCATCACCTCCATATTAAACCATTGCAAATATAACTAAATGAAGTTTGCATGTGCGTGTGCTGACTGACCTGCTTTGGCAGTATAGCAGTTGGTCTCGGAGGCAGCGCAGGACACTTGGGAGCTCAATAAACATTTGCCTAGAATGCCCACTTTACAGGAATTACATGTCAGGGCTTCACCTGGAGAAACACAGAACAACATCAATAAATTAAATGAGCATTCTTTTGGACATAGCCTTCCCAAAATGGCTTGGGTATTCTCGATTGAGTAATTCTGTAACAGCATATAGAAATGATAAAGACAGTTTAAAGAAATTGTAAAGAAATGTAATGGATGTCATTTTAATATCTTTGAACAGAACAGCAGAGCATGAGTCAGAAGCTTGTCCAATGTCAATAACCTAAACTTATTTCCCACCCTCTATCACAATATTTTTTTCTGGTGCTTCAGCAATATCCACTTTATTTATTTTACTGCAATTTTAATTCATTTAAAAAGTGTTAAAACTTTATGGAATACATTTGTTTACATCAGAAACTCTTAATTACTGGTTGTTAATAGATAATGTAGTTGTAGTAGAAGTAATGTTTAGGCACGAGGTATGGTTAATCCAACTAAAATATGGTTATGCAGAGTAATACAGTACATTATTATGTGTTTTATAAGTACTAATAAACAGCTAATATGCTAGTAATATGCATTCTATTAACCAACTACTTAAGTGAATAATGTTCCCTTAATCTAATGTGTTACCACAAAGCCCTGTTTAAAGAATGGTGTTACATTACAGTAACAATCTTCCTTAATAATCTTAACAATGCTTCTTTCATTTCATGTAACGGATCCTCTTTTGCTCTTAAAAATACACTTAAACACTAAAAAAATTATTGCCATCATTACAACAATGTCCTCAAACAAATGCCACCATGTATATTGCATTATATTCACCTGAAAACTCATCTTAGCCATCACAGGAATAAATTACATTTGAAAATATATACAAATACAAAAGCTATTATTTTAAGCAATAGTTTCAGCGTTACAGATTTTATTGTATTTTAATCAAGAAAATGCAGACTTGGAGAGCAGAAGATGCTTTCTATAATGCATGAATTATTTCCTCAATTAAGGGGAGGGGATAATAATGGCCTATTTCTCTGTAGACTTACTGAGAGTGAGGAATCCAACCGCTGCAATGACTCCTAGCACAATTCTGATCATCATGATGTCGACGACGTGTCCACCAAAACTGAATTCTAACAGCAGAGAAGCTCTTCTGAAGATAGCAGCACACTAGATGCCTGCTCAGAATATGTCCTGATATATGGCTGTGACAGAGAGGGTGGGGTTTTTGACAGAGGGGAGACAATGAATATGTGCAGGTCTGTAAAAGCATTTGAATGTGAAGAATGAACAGAGCAATCAGGTTTGGGGAGATACCTAATAATTCACACACACACACACACACATTGGTTTTTGCGATGTATGGGGACTTTCCATAGGTATAATGCTTTTTATTCTGTACAGACTGTATGTGGTATTGCCCTACACTGACCCTACACCTAAACCTATCCATCACAGGAAACTTTCAAAATAAAAAAAATAAAAAAACACATTTAGTATGTTTTTTAAGCCTTTTGAATTACGGGGACACTTAAAATGTCCTCATAAATCACCTTCATATTGTAATACCCGTCATACCCATGTCATTATACAAATTTGTGTCCTCATAAACCACATAAACATGCACACACACACTCACACACGCATGCATGTATGTTTACATGCATTGCTATCTAAATTTAAATTGGGATATTTTGTAGATGTCTTCTTGTAGTTTGTAAAACTTGTACTTTGTAAAAAAGAATACTGTGTACTCTGTGTTGCTAGATGAACATTTTTTTTAAAATATAATCATCGTAACAAAGTACGCTTCAGTTTATAGGTAAAAAGTCAGCGGCTGACCATAATGATGTAATAAATACCTAATGGCTGATGAATGCTGCTTTGTATTACTTCTTATAAAGCAAGTGATCACATTCGTCAGTTTATGAATAGATTCAAACAGAATGCAGTGCAAAACTTGCAGGACTCGTCTGGTCACTGTGAAACTCCAGAAGGACACAGACATATAATAATAATAATAAACCACAAGAGCTAAACAATTTTATTTCAATTTTATTGCTCTTATGTTTGCAAATTGACACAAATTATGATGGCAACTAAAACAGGTAATTTGTCAAAGCTGACCTCAGTGGACGCTACTGACTGCAGACCTTCAGAAAAACATTCATACTTGCCTTTTACACATATTTATTTTAATAAAGAATGTCATCTTTACCAAACAAATTAACAAAATATAAAACACCATGTTGGCAGCTTTACAAATTTTACAAAAATGGCTTTGATAAACCTTATGTTTGAAAATCCTGTGTAAATGAATAGGCATGTACAATACTATAGATAAAACCCCCAACATTTAATCTAAGTGATTTGATAAGCGTCAATCATGCATTTATGTTTTGACAGCCAAACCCTCTAGTCTTAATAGCAAACCATGTGTTATAAGTGAAGTGCAGACATTAGGAGAAAAAAATAGCAAACTGCTATGAAAAAAAGTGTTATTTAGGGTATTATTATTATTATTATTATTATTAAGGGTATCATTTCTCAAAGCGCCCCTAAAGAAATGTAAAACAATCTGGTTGATTGCATGCTGACATATGTGCGTGTGTGTGTGAGTGTGTGTGTAAACAACCTAACTGTGCATTGCTGGTTTGAATGTTAGTTGGGTGAAGTGCTTATTTATAGCAATAATGGTTTTCATTGCTGACATAAAACTAATTCCTGCTATGTTAAATTGATGGTACGTTGAAATTATCACTATTTTCTACTGAAAACTTTTCATATTCCAGTATGTGACCAATTTTGAGTAATCATTTCATAAATTGTTTTTCAACAAATTAATGTGGCTTGTTTAGTATGCATGATTTGCTCTGTGATGTTGTGTCTATATATATATTGTGTGTGTGTGTGTGTGTGTGTGTGTGTGAGAGAGAGCTAAAATAATCCTCCTCAGAAGAGAAATTTGACCATGAAGACAGAGCTGATGGTAGTGAAGGCCATGCTGATGGCAGATATGCCAAAATGTCCTGGAGCTGAGTTACACAGGTCAGTGGAGCAGCACGTCTTCTTCATCTCGTATAAGTTGGTTGAGTTGGTCGGAAAGCTGACCTGTTCAGTTTTGTTGCATTTGGACACTTCAAGACATCCTTTTTTCCTAATATCAACGAATCCAGCTGAAATATAGATGCAAGTAAAAGAGATTAAGCTTTAAAATCCAATAAAAAAAAGGTGTTCAAGAGCTTTTGAAGAGCATAAACTCACCAGCTTTCCCCAGTCCACTGTAGCATTGCTCACCAGTATCACATGTCTTTTTGGTTGTAATGCAAAAATCCCAGAAACCCACTTTACACTCATAACACTGCAGCGCCTGACCTGAGAGACAAAAGATGCATGGAAAATTGAAAGTGTCAGTAATGTGGTACCCATCGTGAAATGTATGCGAGTCTTACACAATAGAGGCATAGAGATTTCTGCAGTATCAAAAAGAAAACACAGTTATTGAATAGCGGGTTTCGCATTCTTCTCAAACTCATCAAATAAGGAACATAATTAACATTTTCAACATTTCTCAACAATCTTTCTCCTCTCTGTGTGTGCTCTAGATTCTGGTGACTGTGTCAGTAATGTGAAACATCTGAAATATTCACGTAACAAGAAGACAAACCACTATAAAACCTTGCTGCACTGGTCTGGTTTCTTTGGGACAATAACTCTGCTACATGATGTCACCCACAACAGCAGAGGGATGAAGAATTGCACATGTGCATGTAGTCAAAAGTTCATCTACAATATTAGTTCAGTTCAAAATGCATAAAAGTAATCTATCCCCCTACACCATAAACCTGCACACAAACACACATACAAACTAGACTTTATATCATTAGCATGACTTTTCCTAGATATAATGATCTTTATACTGAGCTAAGCATATTTTATATCCCCTTAACCATATCACTAAACATAACACTTTTAGGGAGAAAAACAAAAACAACATAATTTAGTATAATCAACTGTTATTTAGTTATCAACTGTTTGCCCTGTGGGTTCCTACAAAATGGTCCTACAATGTAAAAATGTCAATTTGGTGACATTTGGCACACACACACACGCATGCCGAAACTGAATATATCTGACAGTCTTACAAAAGAAAACAAAATCTCCACAAACTGGTTTTGGTCACACCCTGGGTGGAAGTTAAAGCCTTTTAAGGATGGAGGATTGCAGCAGTGAGCCCTCCTCTCCACCCACCGCATTTCATTACATCAGGGATTCTTGTGCAATAGTTTTTTAAATAACAATTACAGACTATAGCCACTGAATGGAGAAAACATTATTTACCTACATTTAGTAATAATTTTTTTATCTTTGAGCACTTTTTTGGTAATCTGACTATTAATTCCAGTTTTTTTTTTTAATTACAGCTACACTAACACCCTGTCCACACACACACTCACACACACACAAGTTTACTCAATTAAAACATAGACATATCATACAGCAACTGCTCCATACTGTGTACTCATGAATCCCAGTATCAGTTCACTGACAGGGTTCTAAAAACATGGAGCAGTTAAAGCAAATCATTTAAGTGTGTTAAAGGCAGCATGACAGATAAGGTGAAGAAGCTAATTGTCTGAGCCAATAAACTCTCTCAGCCAGCACTTTGTTATACGATGAGTTACTAACTGATAAAAACAAACACATAATTTTTCATTCTCCAACTTGCCTGAAGATTCAGGTGTGCTTCAGGTTTGTTTTTGGTTTTGTAAGATCTTTTCAAGCGCTAACCTGACTTTGTGACAGTTCAGTTAATTATGATGTTCAACCCTGTTTTCTGTAAAATGTCTTTTATCAATTCCTGCTGAACCTGTTTTCCACCGGACCTGATCTTCTTCAGAGCAGCTGCAGGGTGGGTGGAGGTTACAAAGACTTTGACACACAAAGCTGCCTGATACTGTTCAGAACGAATAGTCCTTGGGTTACCAACCTAGCGGCTTCCAAGTTTTCCATGAAAAATATGTTGGAAAATGTTTTTCCACAGTGACTCACAGTTTTGTGTAAAACATTACCTGGTTGGTTTGTAAGAGTTTACAGAATCTGCTTTAGAATACAGAGCCCTTCTGGAAAATTCTCACTTGAAATTCTGAAAATTGCTATTTACTAAAAGACTAATTACCTTTCATACAAACAATATATTAGCTGAAACCGTTTGTCTTCAGCATGAATTATCATGAATATTATCTTGCATAACAATTGGATGATTAAACTGTTGTACATTCAGGGAGCACAAAACCAGTCTTAAGAGTCAATTTTTAGAAACTGAGAATTATACAACACCTGAAAGCTGAATAAAAGGACAATATTTGGCCGAGATACAACTATTTGAAAATTAGTTCTTAGCAATGCATATTACTAATTAAATATTACGTTTTGATATATACAGTAGGTAATTTACTAAATATCTTATTGAAACATGATCTTAACTTTATATACTTAATTTTTGGCATCAAAGAAAAATCTAGCATTTTGATTGCATACAAAGTATTGTTATAACAGTTAATAAAAGTATAAGCTTTAAAGAGAAAGAAGCATGTGTTAGGTGATAACATATATACTGAGACATGTGAAAGTGTTAGATTAGATCAGAATGCAGACTGATTGACAGCATGCCTCCCCAGGCTGCTGAATGTTATCAGAAGCATCAGGCGATAAATTTATTAGCATTTTTATGTTGCAGTGAGAAATAGCAGACTGGTTCATTAAATATACAATATATATCCAAGATAAATAAATGATACAGGATATAGTTAATTTGTTCATTGTGTAATTTCATCTTTATTACAGAACATATTTAGTAGAGAAATCTATTTAACAAATAGGAACACATTTTCTACTCTTTGATGACTGGATTGGGAAAGCAACCAAAACTTAGATTTGTGGTGATTTTGTTATTGTTAAGACCAGAAGTGCCCAGTCCTGTTCCTGGAGATCAGTCTACCTGAGCTCAGCTCCAGCCTCGATCTGACATACCTGTCTGTGATGATCAAGTGTTCCTGGAGATCTTAATTAGCTGGTAAAGTTGTGTTTGAACAGGGTTTGTGCTGAACTTTGCAAAAAATAGATCTCCAGGAACAGGACTGGCCAGTCCTGGTTTAGACTTATTATAATTAAAATACCTTTTTCCATAATGGCTGTGCTAACAGAGCTGTAAAATGGAGAAGTGCAGTATGAATTTGTCAAATTATAGTTACTTAGTTACTCAGACAATGCAAACAGTATACAAACTCTTTTTATGATTCTTTGTACTGGTGCATGCCTAAATAGCTTGACGTGTAGATAATCTTTTTATTTTTTTTCTAAATTGTAACTTGATTGTATTTTTTTTATCTGATAACTGAACCAACAGCGCCCCCTGTAATGAATACTTGCTGTATTGAATGTATAAGGGTGCACTACAAAATTTTTTCCATCATGTTCCATTTTTATCTGCGAGGAAAATAATGCATCACTTGGTATTTTTAGGTGGCATTTGGTTTCACAACAATATCTGGGGGCAAATAATATTTCTTTTCTTTAAAACCTCACCTAAGTTTTGTTCCCATATTGTCTATACACATAAGGTACTTAATGTAAATGTAATTTTCTTCTGCTTTCCACTTCTAATCTACCATACCGGTCCATCCTTAACCAAATCTATCTAAATGACTAGCCTCAGTGTTTATTTTAATGAAGTGCAAATGATGATGTGTGCTTAGTCCGACTGTATGGAAAAAATGTCTCGGTGAGGTGCGAGAAAGCCTGCAATTAGGTAGATTTTCATTTGAGACCTTCGGTGTGTGTGTGTGTGTGTTTTTTTTCTTTTCTTTTTTTTTCTATTCAATTCTCATCTCAGCTAACAACAGGAGCAAAAACAAAATCAAAGTGAGATTCCATTACACTATTTAACATAATCCAAGATTTTAAAACTACAGAGATGTGTCTAAAGCCAAACAGACTGGTTCATCATCAGTGGGAAAATTCTGCCAAGTTCTTTTGTGAACTGGGTGGGTCCCTCTGCCTCAAGCTAACCTGTCTCTCTCAAAAACAAACACACATCCACAAGTGGATAACAGCAAGAATAAAAACAATATTCTAACAGGTTACATTACTGCCTGCTTTAGAAGAAGAAAAAGTTTGCAAAACCAGAATATTCTTTTTCAGAAACTTGGTGTAGACCCAAATCAACAGAAACAACACTTTAATATAGGAGAATGACTCATAAACCACAGGCTTCTAAATTAAATATTTTCATGACTCACAGATCCCTGCATCCCACAATGACTGTATCATGTGCACTCTCAGAAATAAAGGCACAAAATCTTTCACTGGAGTGTTACCTTTTCAAAAGGTACATGTTTGTACCCAAAGGGTCCATTTTGATACATTAAAGATACATATTAGTACTTAAAGTGTACATATTTGAGCCTATGTACAAAAGTATGCATTTTGAAAAGTTACTGCCCCAGTGACAGCTTTTGTAGGCTACCATTATTCCTAAGAGTGTGGAATGAAAGTAGCTCATTCATCACACAAATAAGAAATAAACAACAGACAATCTAGCCAACAGTTAAAAATAATCCACAATTTCAGTTGCTATTCAAAGTTACATTAACAGCGTTCACTTATTTAAATATCGTTAAGTAGGTTTAGACACGAAGAGAAATAACACAAAAACTGTATCTTACCCACTGCGAAATAAAGCGCAACTGCAAAGACTCCGAGAAGGATTTTGTTCATGTTTCCTGATGTACGTGAGCTGTGCTGAAGAAGAGGACCGTTAGACTCTCGTCAGTCTGCTGTGATCCGCTAGATTTATAGATCCACGCCCAAAGCGCCGGCTGTTACGCGTCCAACCGAGGAAGCGATAGCCCTGCAGGCACTTGAGTCAAAACACTCCCACACATCCCGGGTTTGTCGAGGGAATGTCGAAATGAGCTTAGAACGTCACCAACGTAATTAAATATTGCTATTCGACCACTGATCTATAATAGAGATTATATATAGATATATCATTATATAGATCAGTGTTTTCGACCATGTTCTTTTTCTCTGTAGGGGCAGGTGGGTTAGCGCCAAATTAAAATATTCATCCACTTGAAAACATACTAAATTGTTAACAAACAAACAAACAAACAAACAAACAAACGATCATGCAAATTGGCTATTCTTCATTTGAGACGACAAAGGGGTTCTTAAACTTCCCGAGTTTAATTAAAACGTTAAACATAATAAATCATAAGCTGTTTGCATATTATTGTGAGGGCGAAAACAACCTTTAAAATTAAATTTTTAGTTTTAATTTACAGCTCTGGAAAAAATAAGAGACCACTGCAGAAAAATAAGTTTCTTTTGGGTTTTATCCTAAAAACTGTTAATCT
>JAUCMR010000177.1:343262-354007 GCA_032357425.1 Enteromius argenteus | reverse complement strand
CTACCAACAGCAACCTAGTTTTCCCAGGAGGTCTCCCATCCAGGTACTGACCAGGCTCAACCCTGCTTAGCTTCAGTAGGCAACCAGGCTTGGGCTGCAGGGTGATATGGCTTTCATGAAATTCATGTCATGTCATGTCATGTCATTTATCAAATGCAGAGATGGTCTCTGTAAGCAAAGTGACGATAATCACTAGAAATTAGGTGCCCCCCAACTAAGCAAGCCAAAGGCGACAGCGGCAAGGAACCAAAACCCCTACGTGAGAGAATGGAGAAAAAAAACCTTGGGAGAAACTTGACTTAGTTGGGGCCAGTTCTCCTCTGGCCGGACGCCCAGCACCCAATCTCCAGTTCAATTTTAGGTGCATGTCAGATTGTGCAAAGGACTTATAGTGTGTGTGTGTGTGTGTTTGTGAATTTGGTTCCGGTGATCTGTCCACAGGGCTCATCTACAGTAGGTGTTCTTGTCTCCGATGAAGATCATCACCATTCACAAATCAGTTTTAAAATACAGGAAACTTTTGTGACATCATTTACCAGAAAGGAGCTCTAGACAGCTGCACCCAAAGTTGACAGGTTTTCACAACAAAACTCACACAATTGCTACTCAAATCTAGCCCAATGGGGTAAAACAATTGAGCACTGAATGGGAAAATACATGTTATTTGGCAGGGTTCCCGTGGTAGAATTCACAATCCAGAGTAGACATCTTCTGTCAGAGCGTTCTTAGCGTATTAATGCTCATTCTGTGTTCACACACAGCATCATTCCGGCAATTTACTGGAAATGTTACTTCTCATACTGGTAAATTTGTTCCGGCAATATACTTCTGAAAAGGTCCTGTTCACACATGATCTTCTAAAGGGTTACTCCACCCAAAAAATTTTGTCATTAATCACTTACCCCCATGTCACTTCAAACCAGTAAATGCTTTGTTCATCTTCAAAACACAATTTAAGATATTTAGGTTTTCACTTTATTTTGATGGTCCCTTTAACATATTCTGTTGATTATAAGTGTCACGCCCCCAGGCGCTCCATGTGACTATTGTGTTTGTTTTCATTCTTTCTCCCTCATGTGCTCTTGTCATTTGTCAACCCCGCCCCGGTCCTTAATGCGTAATTGTCTCCCCAGGTGCTGTGAGTTTTGTCTCATTTGTTTCTGTGTATTTAAAGCCTTTTGTTTTTCAGTTCAAGTTAGTTGTTGTTAAAGTAATGTCCTGTCGTGTTTTTGTCTGCGTTGACTTCTGCATTTTTGTTCAGCTGTTCTTTGTTTTGTTTAATTAAATCTTCACGTTTATATTGAAGTCTTGCCTCTGAGTATCCTGTTCTGCTGAGAAGCGAAGTCGCGACTGCGCGCTCACGATACAATAAGTAACATTGCACCTACATATCTACTAACTCTCAACAGAGTGCTAGCAGAGTATTAGTAGACTGGTAGGGTTAGGGTTAGAATAGGTTGATATGTACTTGCAAAGTTACTTATAGTCAGTAGAGCATCTTTTGGGAGAACATCACAATAAAGAGTTAGCAGATATTAATTAGAGAGTGTACTAATAAACAGATTGTTCAAAAGGGACCATCAAAATAAAGTGTTACCGATATTTAAATAAGCAATGAACACTGCCAAGGTCCAGAAAAGTATGAAAGATATTGTCTGAACAGTCTATCTGCCATCATTGGTTCAACCGTAACTTTATGAAGCTGTACGTGAATACTTTTTGTATGGAAGGAAAAAAAATAACAACTTTATTCAATGATTTGGCACTGTAACGTCACCGTAGAACCATTTTGGTGAATAACTGGTACACAATTCTGTGTTAGACGCAATGCACGGATATGCTGTTTTTGTACAAATCACAGCATAAATACACACGCAAGATTTATCCTTGCATTGTTGCTGGCAGACGGTTTTCAGCTACAATATCTTCAATTGTGTTCCGAAGACAAATAAAGCTTTTAAGGTTTGGAACAACATGGGGTTTAGTGCTTAATGACAAATTTTTCATTTTGAGGTGGAGTAACCCTTTAACAGTAATTTACCAGTTGTTTTACCATTGCATACGTCAATACACAGCAGTTAGACAACATAACACATTCCTATGACAACTAAAAAGAACATTGAACATGAACAGGGGAAGATCACATGAGGGCATGGGAAACACATGACAAACAAGAAGGCTGTGACTAAACCTCAAAACAAAAGACTTGAAATATAAGCAAAACCAAAGCCAAAACAGAAACAACAGATTAGCTGTGTTTAGTAAGGGTTGATACTAAGCTCTGCTGTAAGGTAGGAGTGGGATTGAACATCCTCAAAGTAACACTTGAACTCAGAATGATTTTTAAAATTCAGACAATGATTGCAACACATTGTTTTCATGTCTCACATGTCTCCTAGCAACGAGCCACATGTTTGTGAGTCACAGTTGTGTTTAGAATGACTAATGTTGATCCTCACCTGCATGTCTTTATTTTGTGGAACACAAAAGGACACAGACTATTCAGTCTCTCTCATTAATTTATTTAATAGGTAATCATATGGGAGGTAAATGTGAAGTAAATGCTGACTGAGTCTGTCAATCTTAAACATGCTACAGTATATTACACCTGTTTTTGTGTTTCACAGAAGGATCATGGTCATACAGGTTTGGAAACAAACTTGTGATGTCTTATTCTTTGGTAAACTGTCTTTTTTATTTTCTAATTTAAGGACTACAAAATCCTATAATACATAGTATAATGTGTGTTGAATGTCTAACATTGTAAAATAAGCAAAGCACTTTCACTATTTTTATACAGCATGACTGTCACAAATCAGATCTCTGTGGCTCTCTCTGATCACCACCAGAGGGCACCCTCACCCGATTATTAACTCTACTGAACTCCATTTTAAGACTAATTACCTGCACAGGTGTTCCCCATCAGCTCCCCTCCTTAAGCTGCCTGCTCACAGCAATCAGTGCGAAGTCTTGTTTTGCCCCGGCTAACATTTCTGAGCGGTTTCCCCGATTTTATTGTATATATTATTTATGACCCTGGACTGCTTACTCTCTTGTGATTCTCTGATACCCTTGTCATATTGTTACCTGGAACTCCAGCAGTTTGCTGCCTGCCCTGAACTCTGCTCAGTATTGTTTTTGCTTCTGGTTTGCCTCTGATATTCCTGTCTATTGTCTCTGACCCATTTAGTTTAAAAACGGTGCACATGAATTCCTCTGTCTCTGACCCTTCGTTACAGACTTCACCAAACACTGATCCAGCAGCTGTGTACCAACTCATGAGGGAGCTCTCAGCCCAAGCCGCCGTGTTAGCATCTCACCAGCAGCAGCTTCAGTGACTAACATCTCTAATGGAAGAATTAGTCAAGGCTCTGCAGTCACTTCAACTCTCTCACAGGCACCAAGCACAGAAGCTCCAGAGCTGCCTCAGCCCAGTTCAAATGGGAATATGCCCATGACCAGCCAAATTGATGCCAATCCCTCAGTTGATGTCTTTCTACGTCAGTTCCGAGAGGTTTTCGAACACATCGCTGGAGGAAAGGAGGGGTCGGCAAAACCCCATCACCACCTCCACGTGGTGCCGGCTGGAAACAACGACCTTTGGGAAGTTGGCCAACGGTGAGGGTCTTCGACGTCAGGTGGAGTGACGCACCGGTCGACGTATCCCACAGTCACATCTTATGCAATGTCGTCACAACCTTTAGTGGATAATGCTAGGGCGTTCCCCACAGGCGACGCGCGTCGTCCTCGCCCGAATGACGTGAGAAGTGGACAAGGGCTATCGGCCCATGGACGAGGCCGACTAAAGAAGCAAGTCCAACTACTACGTCTTGGCACCCTGAACATTGGGACAATGACTGGAAGAAGCCGAGAACTAGCCGACGCCCTCAAGGCACGCCGCATCGACATCGCATGCATTCAAGAAACGAAGTGGAAAGGAGCAAAGGCCAGGGATATTGGCGAGGGGTTCAAGCTTTTCTACAATGGCAATCGAGCCCAGAACGGAGTTGGCATTGTTGTGAGCCAGGCACTCCGGGACAACGTGGTCGAAGTAACCCGTATATCGGATCGTATCATGTCAGTGAAGATCGATGCCGGCCCGACTGCCCTACAAATCGTCTCCTGCTATGCGCCACAGACCAACTGCCCTGACGACGAGAAGGAAGATTTCTGGCTCAGCCTCGATGACCATCTGCAAACGATTGGCCCCGAAGAGCATGTGGCCATAGGCGGCGACCTGAATGGACATGTTGGCCAGGAGAGAGACGGGTACATACGATTCCATGGTGGCCAAGGATTTGGGACCCGAAACAACGATGGACGCCGTGTCTTGGACTGCGCTGAGGCCCACGATCTCGCCGTGGCAAATACCTTCTTCAAGAAGAGACCGGCACACCTCATCACGTACTCCAGCGGCGGCAGGGACACCCAAATTGACTATTGGCTCATCCGAAGACCTCATCTGAGCTTGGTTACCAACGTGAAGGTGATACCATCAACAAACATCGGCCCCCAACACCGGCTGCTTGTAATGGACCTTCGACCTAACCTTGGCCAGCGACGGCGACCACCGACCACCGCCGTGGAGAAGATCAAATGGTGGCGCCTCTCTGAGTGCAAACGGCAGTTTATGGATGCTCTTGAACACCTCGACATGACCCCTAGGGGAGCAGTGGACACAACTTGGGGCAACATCACTAGCCAGATACATGACGCAGCAAGCCACGTCCTTGGGAGGACGAAACCGGGGAGGCACTTTATTGATAAGCAAGTGTGGTGGTGGAACGACTGCGTGCAGCAAACAATCAAGAAGAAGAAGCTAGCATTCAAAGCGTGGTGCCAATCTCGCAATGATGGTGACTACCAAAAATACAGGGCCCTTCGATCGGCCGTGAAGAAGGCAGTAGCAGCGGTAAAGGCATCACACTACGACCAACTCTACGAAGAGCTGGACACACCCAGGGGAGCAAACAAAGTCAACCGCCTCGCTAAAACCCGCCATCGAGAAACGCAGGACATTGGCCAGGTCAAACATATCAAGGATGCCAACCATCAGATCCTCCGCGACCCACCCGCCATACTTAAATGTTGGAGTGGATATTTTTCGGAAACCTGCAACGTGGAGTTCCCCCACCAGCCAATCCACAGCACCGACCCCGCCCCAGGACCCGTCATGCCAATTACCATCAAGGAAGTAGAAGCCGCCATAAAGAAGATGAAGAATGGCAGAGCGACTGGACCCGACGATAACCCAGCCGAAGTCTGGAAACTACTCGGCCGCTATGGCGCCACAATTCTCACCGACCTGTTTAATAACATCGTCAGAGATGGGGCTGTCCCAGCGATCTGGTCAACCAGCACCACGGTGCCCATCTGGAAAGGCAAAGGTGACGTGGCTGAGTGCTCCAATTACCGACCGATTCGACTTCTGTGCCACACCATGAAGATATTCGAACAAATCATCGACGCCAGGCTGCGAGACATCGTCAATATAACACCAAACCAATGTGGCTTCGTCAGGGGGTGCGGTACAACAGATGCCATTCATGCTGCCCGCTTGCTTTTGGAGAAACACAGAGAGAAGACCAAGACCATCCACATGGCCTTCCTCGATTTGGAAAAGGCGTTTGACCGGGTCCCCCACGACCTCATCTGGCATTCATTGCGCTCACATGGGGTCCCCGAGGCCTACGTCAACTGGATAAAGCTCCTGTACCAAAACGTCACCAGCTTTGTCAGAAGCCCAGTGGGAACATCGTCGCCTTTCAGCATTAATGTGGGTGTGCACCAAGGCTCTGCACTCTCGCCGCTTCTCTTCATCCTCTGCATGGACACCGTGACGGCTGATCTTCAGTCTCCTCACCCCTGGACGCTCCTGTATGCTGACGATGTCTTCCTGGCAGATGAGTCACGAACAGAACTGCAACACCAAATGCAGCAGTGGAAGACGCGCATGTCTGACTATGGCCTGAGGCTCAACACCAAGAAGACTGAATACCTAGAAGCCGGCCCCCAAACCGATGGCACGATCAGCATTGATGGAGAAGAGCTGGCGAAGGTAACTCATTTCAAATACCTCGGATCAATGGTTAGCAGCGACGGCGACATCCTGCCAGATGTACGAGCCAGGATTAATGCGGCCTGGATGAAGTGGCGCCAAGTCACTGGTATCCTGTGTGACCGACGAATGCCCTACCGCCTCAAGTCAAAGATCTACAAGAGTGTAGTGCGCCCTGTGGCCCTTTATGGATCAGAGTGCTGGCCAGCCACTGCAAAACATGAACAGGCCCTTCACACAATGGAAATGCGGATGCTGCGATGGTGCCTCGGTCTGACACGAAGAGACCACATCATGAACACCAACATCCGAAAGCGGCTAGGCATTGTGCCAATCACGGAGAAGATGCAAGGTGCGCGACTACAGTGGTATGGCCATGTGGTCAGAAGTGATGAGAACTCAGTGGCAAGAACAGCATTGCGGCTCAGCCCCCAAGGCCGACGACCGAGGGGTAGACCAAAAAGGCGATGGATGGATAGAATCAAAGACGACGTGAAGAAGATCGGCGCCAACCTGGATGACGCCCTCGACCGTGCTGAATGGAAACGACTTTGCAGAAAAGCGGACCCCGCAATCGAACGGGAAAAACGCTAAGAGGAAGAAGAAGAAGAAGAAGCTGGAGGAAAGGAGGCAGTTGAACTGCAAACTGAATTAGCCTTCCGCAATGAGGGAAAGATGCTTGAACAGTTCATTGAGCTCGCAATCTGCCTAGACAACCTGATTCGAGCACGCAACCCTAGCATTGCCCATCAAACTCTCACTGTCTCTAAAACTGAACCTATGCAAGTTGGAACCACTCACCTCACGGGGGAGGAAAGGGACTGCAGAATGTGCAACCATCTACACCTCTACTTTGGGCTTTCGGGCCATCAATGAGCCAGCTGTCCCACTCGTCCAACCTCCAAACAACCCAAAATGGTGAGTGCGCACCCAAACTCCTTAGAACTCCCCATATTGTTAAACTTTGCTGACGTGGTTATTGACACCATGGCATTAGTAGATTCTGGGGCAGCAGGAAATGAACTTTGCCAAATCTCAAAACATCCCTCTTGTTTCATGTGTACCCTGGGTGGCAGTGGCAACATTAGATGGATGTCCTCTGGGCAAGGGACTAGTACAATTCACTACCAATGATCTCATCCTTAAAACTGGCTTGCTGTACACGGAGATCATTTGACTGTTTACCATCGAATCCCCTTAAAATACTTCTATCCACTGACTGCCCTGGCTAGAAATACATAATCCCCCATGTATCCTTGACCACCAAACAAATTCTACAATGGTCCAAGACATGCTCAACCAATGGGTGATAGTTTACATCAATGACATACTGATTTACTCAGAGTCCCTTGAAACCCACATCTATATACGCTCTGTTCTCCAATGTCTCATCCAACATCAACTCTACGCAAGGAAGAATCAATCAATCACTTCTATTTATATAGCGCTTTTAACAATACAGATTGTAGCAAAGCACTGAACATTATCAAATAGGAGAAAAGAGTGATGGTAATGTATAATGACAAGATTAAACTACCACAGTTCCCCTGGTCAGATGAACTTCTGAACTGCCCACAAGTGAGAATGGGCCATACGCAGAACCAGGGAACAGGCCGATTGGACCCACCGACCCACGGAGGAGGGAGAGCCCTGAGTATGCTCCTGGCCAATGGGTCTCTCATCCAGAAACCTGCGTCCCAGTCTCCCATGCAAACAACTTAGTCCCAGGTACATGGGTCCATTCCAAATCCTCAGACAAATTACCCCAGTGTTTTACTGTTTAGATTTTCTTGCCAAATACCGTGTCTCACCCACTTTTTATGTCTCCTTTTTATGTCTCCTAGTTATCCTAGATGTTATTGCTGGTCAAGGGGGTCATGTCAGATATTTCACATACTTTTTACATCAACAACCCCCCCAAAAATAACTTTTTGTTTAAAAACAAGTTTGTTTTATTCGTTTCATGTAATCCATGTTGAGTGATTGTCTAAAAATGTAACATTACTCAGAAATAACAGCAATTTGTATGGTTTCAAACTTTCTAGCGTACTTTGCTAGTTAAGAATTAACAAATTGTGTTTTTTTTAGGTTAATTCATTACAGGGTTCTTTAATCCTGCTTCTGGAGACTCTTACTGTAGAGTTCAGATTTTTATCTTTTTTTTTTAATAAATCTGCAGGTCAGTAACTCTCAGTAGTTAGAACTTCGTAATTGAACATAATATGTGTAACAAATATGTAACAAACTCACAAAACACAACAAACAAACAAAATTCTGCAGCTAATGGATTTCTGGAACAATTTATTCTTATATTGTTTAGTCGAATTAAAAAGTTAGCATAGTACATGTTAAGCTTATTTAGCATATAAATACAAATAGTAAATACAAGTAAGTATTAAGTTATAAGTGTGACATTACATGTCAGCAGCGTTAGAGAATTGGCCAGTTCTGGACCACAAAAGGTCTTGCACACTTGAATTAACTAAAGTTAGGTCATCCTAAACCCAGAGTAAAGGCAATCTAGGTTTATCGTGCTTCGTATTTCAACTGCTCATAACAATACATCCTGGGTTAGAAGCAGTGCTAATCCCACTTCTGAATTACAAGTGTGAAACGTACATTTACCTTGGGTTAGAAACAGTTTTTTAAAGGACAATGACCCGGGCTTAAGCACGGTGTTAAAAGGCCTACTAAGATGCAAATCTGATAAACAACATGAAAATGTGATCTCCAAAAGAGAACAAAACACTTAAAAATAAATCAGCCATCAGTAACTCTGTTTACAGTAGTACCTCCCAAACCTCCACCCAAAGCCTCCACTAACTGAAATCCCAGTTAGATTATTTATCGTTACAGCACAGCTTGGCGTGGCTGTATTAAACATATTAAACTCATTCGCTTGTACTTTAAACAAACAGTACGAACCTAAAAAGCAAACATGAATTATCTTCCACAAAAAAAACTTCTATATTTCCATACAGCGAGCAGTGTGACTTGCACTAATGGATCCTGCTTTACATGTGTTCGTGGTACAGTCAAATTTCTCTCCCTCTCTGTCTACACAGATTTTGTCTGTGTTTGTTTTATCAAACCACCATGAGTTATGTGCAGCTTGAATAAAGCTCTGGCTGTGCACAATGTTAATGTTGATTCCTCTGGCCAGAGGAGAACTGGTCCTCCAAATGAGCCTGGTTTCTCCATTTCTGTCACCGATGAAGTTCTGGTTTCCTTGCCACTGTCACATTTTGGCTTGCTTAGTTGGGGACCATTCCTGCCAATATTGACTGCACAGACACTATTGGATGAGAAGTGCCTGATTTACTAGATCATATTATATACAGTCATGGAAGAAAGTTTTGACAGTGACATAAATGTTGTGTTTTGCAAAATTGGCTGCTTAAGTAGTTGTGGCCTTCATTCACAGTGTTTCTGTTATAAGCCAGGTTTGATTTTAGGGGTTTTCCTCCTGTGTTTCCCCGTGTGCTGTCTTGTCTGACTCTCAGCTGCTACCTATTGCAATCAGCACTCTCGCTGATTGAAGCGGCACCTGTCTCCGTTTCTGCGCTGATTGGCATTCTTACTTCCCTCTGTCTTCCCTGGCATTCTTTGCCAGATTATTATGTATCAGAGTGCAGCGTGCGCTGTGTGTTTAATTCCTGTCATGTCGTGTTCAGTCTCCTCCCGTTATTGTACCTATCGTTAAATGTTTTTGTGTGCAGAAGCCTACCGTATCCAGACCTGGGTGCTTTGTACCTGTGACAAGAGCATGGTCGGTTCTCCAGCTTCATGGCCGATGGTGGTCTCACCTGATTTTCTGTGTCAAAGACTTTATTTTTAGAAGGACTATCACTGCACGCAGTGAGCGGCAGCTTAATTTTGTTCATCATCTGCGAGAGAATAAATACCTATTTTTGCTCGAACTGACTGCTTCTCAGTATTTTTCTGCCAGACCCCTTGACAGTTTCTAGATTATTGTGTAGAGTAATCAGATGCATTTTAAATAATTGCTAAAAAAGGAAATTGCTACAAAAAATATTGCACCTGAAGAACCATTTACTGGATAATCAAGAACTTCAAGGAATCTTCAGGATGTCCCGAGTGCCAGGACCGTCTCTTTCTAAACAGTCATGCCACCACCAGTGCTGTGCTCAGGAAAGGCAGCAGGTGAGTGTGAGAGCATCTGAGTGCACAGTAAGGCCAAGACTTCTGGACAAGAGACTGGTGTCAAGAAAGGCAGCAAAGAAGGCACTTCTCTCCAAGAAAAACATCAAGGACAGACTAAAAGTTTGCAGGAAGTACAAGGATTGAACAACAGAATCAATCAATCAATCACTTTTATTTATATAGCGCTTTTAACAATACAGATTGTAGCAACGCACTGAACATTATCAAATAGGAGAACAGAGTGATCTAGGTGTTCTTGTCTCCGATGAAGATCATCTCTTTGTGCTGATACACCATCTGATCGGATACGGGCTGAGAAACAGAATAAGAGAGAAACAGACTAATATTAGCATAGACGCCATTCTTTTTACGATGTAACAAGTTCATTGTGTGTGAAGGGGGGTGTTACCGGTTCCAGCTGATCTAATTAATGCAGCCTAACAATCTGTAATGCCAAGCCAGCAGAGGGAGCTCTCACCTCTGCACTGACTGTCACAGCTCCCTCTGCTTCCTCTATGGTGAC
>JAUCMR010000177.1:314701-327203 GCA_032357425.1 Enteromius argenteus | reverse complement strand
GAGCCTCACACGGGGCAGAGTGGTGCTTTTTGATACCTGAGAGCGCTTGGCGAAAAAGAGCGGTTTTCTCTGTTCCCTTCCGTGTGCACAGCTCCTCTGGAGGGCGGACGACATGGCGTTTTGTGAGGAACTGTGAGGTTCCAGGTCATTTCCCTGAAGCCTGTCCAGCGACATCGCATTCAGTCCTATGCCATCCTTTGATGTACAATGCCATCGAAATTTGGTATTCGTGCCGGGCTATCGCTGAACGAATGCAGTAATAGGATCCCTCTGGTATTCACGCAACGTCTGCCAGTGTGCTTGTGAGGTTTTTTAGGGGGCCTGTCAAAGGTCAAAAAAGTTCACTACTGAAGTTCATGACCTACGATGAGCATCATTGCCGCCGACCTCAGCATCGTTTTTTTACGGAGGACAACGAAACTGCATTTTACTATCAAATACAGCGCTATTACGAACTACAGGTAAGAAATTATGTTATAATTTCGTACTTCTACATTTTTTAATTCTTTTTTATTAGCGTGTCGTTTTTATTTATTCTTTTCAAGAACTCCAAAAAAAAAAAAACATGTTTGGCAAACAACAAAAATCGCATAAAGTGATGTCAGACGCTGAATGGATTTCGCGCCTTAAAAAGTTTGCCAGCACTGGAATTTGGCCATCAAATGAGGGTAACAGGCCAGCTCCTCGACAGAAGAAGTGGTACGAGATTTATCAAAGGGTGAGTGAGTGATGGTTACATTTTCATGATGGAATAATAAAAGACTTAAGTGTTTGTTGACTTGCATAATCGAACATTACTAGTATCTTTGTTTAATGTATTTGCATAACAGAGCAGAGCAACGCATTAGGCTTCAGTACAAACACGTAACTGATCCCATTCATTAGATCAATGTAACGTAATGTATGTTATGACTTTGGTGTCATAATTGTTTATAAACATTTATGTAATAATGTTGCAGATATTTTGAGATTTGTGTCATACTGTTAATGAAAATCTACATTAAAGATGTTGTGTACTGTACTGGGATATACAGAGATTTGAGAATGTGGGGGAAGGGCTGGTGAATGAATGGGTGGTTTGAAGGTGTGAAATGTTTCTCCTTTAAAGAGAGGTACCAACTATAACATTATGTATATATAAATTGTGACTCATATCCTAGAAATTTAATATCTGTAATATCTGAATTTAATTAAATATTTATGCTCTGTTAATGGACCCACTTGTATTGTTAATTACATTTTTTATAATGCTTACAGATTGAGAAATGTCCGATGCAGTCTCATGGCCAGACAACCTTGCTTGGAGGTGTGCTGAAATGCATCTGTGGCTTTTACATTCCAAAGGTAACATTAATGTAGCAAATATTTTTTGTTATTATCGTTTACTGAAATTGTTTTCTTTCTGAATTGTTATATGTATTTGTACAAAGAAACACGGAGTGGCAAAAGACAAGTTGACAGTGCTAATGGACCGTGAAGACATACAAACACATCCGGGTTTTATACACACAAATCTAGGTCAGTGGGTGGCGACAAACAGTGAAACTCCATGACAACAGACGAGCGGGGCGGAGATATGAGTTCGTGGTAATGAGTCCATGACAACAAACACAAAACACTAAGAGATCGCTGATCTGGGCTGGCACATCCAGCTGATTGTGACAGTATGTAAGTGAAAACAATATGATTATTAAATGAATTAAATTCCTTGACATTTTTTTGTCTTTTTCCTTAACAGACAGCTCCTTCTGGGTCATTATTGCAAGGTCCATCTGTAGTTCCACTTCCTCGTTTGTGGTCAGAGACCTTGCCATCAGAGGATCACAAGTGGATTGGGAAAAGACTTTTTAAATTGGGATCCAAGGGAAAGCCAGAGCTTCGTGATAACCTCCAGCTCTGGTATTACCCACCACAACCAGCACTTATTTATAATCAGGCTCCAGTTCCAGACAGATTCTTTTGCCATTCGCTTCTGCTGTGGATGCCGTACAAGCTGTGGAGGGTTAAGGTTCTCTGTCCCAATCCTGCCTGTGCACAACATCAGCTGACAGGAGGTGGTCTGGACAAAAGGGCACGTCAGGTTCTAGATATTGACAGAATGTACAACATGGTCACAGAAACCCTCATCTGTACCAAGTGTAGAGCCTCACATGTGCCCTGGAGTCAGACTTCCTGCAACAGCTTGATCTGGCCCATCGCTCTGAGTTTCAGGTCATCCTCACACGAAAGTAAGTACATTTTAATTCCTCATCCAGTTCTTAGCCCATCATCACATATATATGCAAATACTTCACAAATCAAATATCTAAAATATATGAATGTATGGAATTTCCTTTTCCTAAGGTATGCCTGTGATTTGCGGTTCATCCGGCTCCTGCGTGAGCGTGGCTTGGGCAACAGCCCCACGCGGGTGATCAAACAGCTGCGTGAAAACCACAGCGAGCAGTGGCTTCACCGTCTGGCCCGGTACACCACCCAATGTGTTGATTTCCTCAATCAACCCGGGGTGATGCCAGTAAAATTCCAGGAGCCCCCAGAGCCTACAGTGGTGTCAAGCTGCAAGTGGCTGCTCACTGTTTACAGCCAAGACATCCTGACAAGGTTGGATGAAATCCATGCAAGGATAACAACAACCTATGGCTCTGTCTTAAAGATGGATTCCACTAAAAAGGTTATTTGTGGATTTTTGTTTTTTTAATGCTGTTGTTTATATATCAGCACATCACTGTATCTGTATTTTACATGGCGCGATGATTGATTACATTTACAGCGTAACTTCATATAATTTATTACAGATCGCCAAGAAGCTGGCTGGGACAGCAAAGGGAACAGGACTCTGGCTTACCTCTATTGGCAACAAGTTTGGTCAGGTGCTCATAAGTGTGCTGACAGCCCAGGAAGGAGCAGGACTGGACAGGATGATAGACGGTCTGGTCAAAAGATACCAGCAGGCTGGTGTGGATCTACCTGCTGTGTTGTACATGGACTGTGGGTGCTGCAACGAGGTTGGCGAGACCAAACTGAAAACCAGATTCAGAGGCTGGCCAGGTCTTGTGGTACGTCAGGACATCTGGCATTTAATGCGCAGGATTGCCTTGGGGTGTACAACCGATGCTCATCAGCTGTACCCCATCTTCATGTCACGGCTATCAGCATGCATCTTTGAATGGGATGCGGCTGATTTCTCTATGGTTCGCAAAGCAAAGAGAGAGCTGTTAAGGTCCCAGGGTTGGCCGGCGCTGACAGATGAAGATGTCAGCAAGCATCTGACCAGGGAGGAGTTGGCTTTACATTGCCGAAAGAGGACCCGTGGAGAGGAGACTACCATTCTTCTCCTTGAACGACTGCTTACAGAGCTCTTGAGCAGCAAGGGAAATGACTCCCTGGGTGTTCCTCTCCTGGACAGAGAAAGGATGAATCACATCTGGAGCGTCTAGAAGAAGCACGTTAAGTGCATCCAAGACCCCCCTGGTGTTATGCTCTATACAGAGACCGGGAGCTTAACCAAGGGAGGTGTGCTTCTGAAGACATACAGATGTGCCAGAGGCTCCACTTCTCTTGAATCCTTTAATTTACACCTGAACCGTTTCATCCCAGGTATGTCTTTGTCACACACACTGCATATGTAAAGAAATAACATTAAGTGTCTTTGTGTGTTTAACATTCCCTAAAACTGTTGTGTCTGTTAACAGGGACCAGTGCAAACAGTCTGAACTTTCAGATTTATTTGCTGGATGGTCTACATAGGTGGAACCAGGATAGGGAGGCTGCTTCCCTGTCATCGGAGCCATCAGCTTTACGCAGCTACACAGGAGAACTTGTTCACAGTGTAAACAGCAATTATGAAAAGCTGTTTGGCAGGAAAGTGGTCCCCAAGTTTTGTCCCCCTGCACGTTACACCTGTAAGATAATATATTATTGTTCATTAACTTGCAATCTCAGTTAATATTTTAAATTTAAGTCTATAAAATCTATCTGTATTTTTAACCTCTAAATTATCAACATGATAAATGTTTTTCTTGAAACATGCTCCTGTCACCTGATTGATATTTTCTATTTTAATAAAAAGTCTTTCAGTATAAATGTACACGTCTACCTTCAGCTCAAGTATCAAATATAAGTTGTCACAACAATTTTTTTTAATCCGTCTATTTATTGTTTTTATTCCAGGTGAACTCATTGGAGTGCAGTATCTGTTCCAGCAGACTGGTCAGGTACTGCAGGACATGAACCCAGACTCAGAAGAGACTGCAGAACTCATTGAGGACCTTAATGTGGAGGAGCGAAATGAAGATAAGGGCTTCTGTGACGTCAGTGAGGATCAAACCATTGCAGATCCAGAGGTTGTTGTGTCACCAGCCTCCTCCACACTGACACTGGGTTCTTCCACCCTGGTCACCAGCAGTGACATGGCTGTACTGGGTCTCCTTCATCACCTGGACCCTCAGGGACTGCTGTCTCACCTGTTCCCTCTGAAACGTCTGTTTCACCACTCCCCTTAGAGCCAGAGGATGCTGGTCGGAAAGATGGAGAGACAGTAAGTGTGTGTTTTTTTTTTTTTTTTATAAACTAGAATAATTATAACAAGGACGGATCAGAATCTATTTATTACTACTGCTTTAAATCCAGACTTTGCTAAGATTTGAAACTAAAGTCATTAGTAGGAGACAAAGATGCATAAAGTCAAATCAGTTTTATTTCGTTAATGCTTTGTACTGTACAGATTGTGTTAAACAGTTTTACATTGATAAACAGGAAAATAACAGAATCAATGCAACTATTTATGGAAATATGCATCAAACAAATGTGATGGGAAAAAAAATTATAGTTTGTGCTTGTGTTTTTTTAATAGGCTGTTGACTACCAAAATGTCCCGGGGTATCAACATGTGGACAGGCTGGCAGAATATCTGGTGGAGCTCCGGGGTCACACAGCCCTTAGCCTGACCAATCAGGAAGCCAACACCATAATTGAACTTTGGCAGAACTTGGATGACCGGGACAAGCAACGGGTGGTGTATGCAGCTTCACAGCAGAAGAGACTGCTCAGTGGGCGCTTCAGAGTACCAAAGACACCCACTAAAACGCCAGGAGTAGAGAGCACCACCAGATGTGTGCTGGGTGCAAGCAGCGCACCTACTCAGTGGCCTGACTGTTGCCGTCTGGTGGAGACCATCTTCATCAGGCTTTGTACTGTTCACCCAAGCCGAAAAGAAAAGGCAAGGGAACACTGTCGAGATGGTCTCTAATCCTCCAAGACTACAGAAGGATAAGGCAGCTTGTACTGGGCAACAGCTTAGTGATGGGAGGAACCTCAATGCAGCTGGTGGAGGTTAACCAGAACACCCTCATTCAGTGGTACAACAGCAGACAGAAAAAGCAAGAGCTGTCTGTGCTGCTTCAGGGAATTCAGTTGCCTCAGCCCCTCCCTGAAGCTCAGGAACCTCTCCAGGCTGCCAAATGTCTAAGAACTGAGCCAGAACAACCAGGGGAGCAGTACCAGTACAAGCTACCAGAGAGCACAGCAGGTCAGGCAAAGCAGAGGCAGACTTCTACTGGACGACCCCCTATCAGACCCAAGGCACCAGCACAGAGTCCTATGATGGTTACAACATCAGCACCTGGAGCCAGGGAGTGGTTCAGGCAATGCCAATGCTTCAGAGTATGCTGATGCTTCAGGGAATCCCGATGGTCCAGGGGATGCCAATGATACAGCCACAGTTACAGTCTACAGTTATGCAGGGCACCAGTTCACAACCTGCTGCATCAGCTGCCAGTCTGCAAGCCATGCCTAAGAGACCCTACAAGAGAACTGTAGAGGCAAACACTTGCAAAAAGTGCAGGCAGTTCAAAACGACCTTAATAGGACATAGCCAGTACAGGGGGAAGGTGTACTGCCCTCAGACTGAAACTGCAACAAAAGAACAGTGGCTAGAGGAAATGCGGAGATCCACCACCAAATAATGTACATATTTTTATTTATTGTAGTGTTGTATATAGTTGTTTAAATATAGTTCACTATTGTTAATATTTGTTGAACATTATTTAACTTTCATATTTTTTAACATTTTACTTTTTTATATTTATTTTTTATTCAACCTTTTGTTTTTTAAATCCTATATAACTTTAATATTCATTACTTTTCTATTAGTGTAATTGTAAAATAAAAACAGATTGAGAAATCATTGCTTTTTTATTTCTACATTTTATTTTTATGTTATTTCCGTTTTAATTCATTGCTTAATTAAAATTTAATTTGTTCAATATTCATTACTGACATAATTGTAAAAAAGCAGATGAACTAATGTTAGTCAATGACACCTTATTGTAAAGTGTGACCAATTCATTAATACAAATAACAGATTTGTGTATTGAAAAAAAGCTTAATCATCACGAATAAACAATATCAATACAACAACTACAAATAATGAAAATATGCTTAATCAGAATAAATAATATCAGTACAAGGACTACTAAATAACTAATAATAACAACAACAACAACACACATTTCTATTAGCATACTTTAATATTTTTTCAAAGAATATAAAACAAAGTATATATGTACATTTTATTACGCTTGAAACTTGAAAATAACAGTATTACAAAAAGTTGTCTTTAGCTGGATTCGAACCCCCGTCTTGGTGAACACCTGCAATAGGAAACAGTGTAATATAAACGGGCGATTTTTCCACACGAAGAAACCGGAAACTGTATCATGTGCGCATGCTAACGAAGAACTATATTTGAACCTCAGATGTCATCCTTTCTTTTCTTCTTTTTTTTTCCCTTCTTCCTTCACTCTTTTTCTTCCTTCCCCCTCTTCTTCCCTTCTTCCCCATCTTTGATGAACTATTGTTCTCCAGCTTCCTAGCTTTTATGTTCACTGATCCTCTGTTTCAATTGTTGAGATGTTTTTCCCACATGACACAAACCACATGGACATCAAATAAGATATACAACATGGGTTGAAGCACATGTGTTCATTTTATATTTTCTGCCTGTTCTTTTATGGCAGAAAACTGCAGTTTTGAATGTATTGTTGCACTGTGCAAAATTACCGCACCAATTATTTCCTTTCTGTATAGGGCTCAATGAAGTTTGAGATGTAGGATAGTCCGCACTCTTAAATCGAACATGTACAAGAAAATCTTATAAGTTTCTAGAATGCTTATTTAAGGCAAGTTAACACTACATGAATTTAAACCTCAGCAGATTGCTGTGCTGTTCGTAATTCGACTTGATTGTCTGTCTTTGAAGTCATTGAGGGGTTGACACTACCTGACTCAATGTAAATGATTTGGAACCGAGGAGGGTTCAACACTACACAAGCTGACAACAACTCTGTCACCCAACGACTCTACAAACCATGTTTTGTCAAGAAAACACATGCAAGAATTGCAACAGGAATAACAGATCGTCATGACACCTGACACCAGCATCTGCTGTCTACAAACGTCTGGCAGACGTCTTTCAGATGTAAGTTTTACATACATTCTAAATCATAAACATCTTAAAGACATCTAATAGACGTCTATTTGACATCTAAAAGGAGACGTCCAATAGATGTATTGCAGATGAGCAAACAACCTTAATAATACATCTTGCAGATGTAAATGCAGACGTCAAATAGACATCTCCTAGATGTACGTGTGCTATCAGGGTAGTCAAAGCTAGCAACAGCGTCACTGTAAGTCATTGTTTGTTTTCACTGTTTTTTGATTGTTTCTCAAGTTTAGTACATTATATGCTTTGTACAGTGTGTTATTGTAGATGTTCAGTGCATTCTGAATAATATTCACCTTCTGTAAATCTAAATACTAAAGTACTGAATGCCAGCAAAAAAAAAAAAAAAACAACCACTCACACCTCCTATGCACCTCTTTGAAAGACGATTTTTTGAATGCTTTATCCGTTGTATTCTGATGTTATTTGCAAGCTATAAAGTCAGGTTTAAGTTTCTGTAAGAATATCCCAGTCTCCAATTCGAGATGAATTAACAGGTCTCTTCCTCTGGCCACAGCGCCGCTGGCAGAGGCAGACAGATGAGGAGACTCGGCGTGAGGATGAGAAGGGTACATTAAAAACACATAACGTTATGCTTTTCTTCACTGCTTTGTATGAATTATTTGAATGTTACTTGCTCTTTTCCTGGTAAAGCTGCGTTATTTTCTTTTCACAGCGTGCAGGCAGAAACACGAAGAGTTTTTTAAAGTGTTAGGTCAAGTTTAAATACATTTGACTTAATGTCTGAACATCGGGTGGACTGTATGTGTGTCATTTTTTCAGGTTAATAGCTCAGATAGAGATTTGACAATTGACAATAACAATTTTAATTTTAATTTTTTTATCCCTTTAGGAATGTGTGTGGTGTACGTGGTATTCTTCAACTTATAAGCACAGGTTGGGCAGCCAATAGTTAGTAAAGAACAGGTCCAGCTTATCTTTCACAGACTCCCATTTGTCTGCATCACCAAGTGATTGTGCTCTAGGCGGAAATCATTTCTGGATTTGACAAAGAAGTACCCCATTTGATACACCGTATCGTCCTTGTGGTTCCCATTGGTCTAATCATCGGATAATGGTATTCATGGCTAGTTTTGAGAGCAAGCACGACATCCACTCTTGCAGATAGGTACTTGCACTGTATATACACTGTCTACATTGGGACACTTGATTTTGAGTAACCCCAGAGAGCACCAGTACTGTCAACCACCTCCTGATCAGGAGTAGGTCATTGCAGTTTATGACAAAGCCACAAGGGTAAACCTAGATCCATTTTGTTTGATTAAAATAACTGACATTTGATTATTAACATTTGATTAACATTGTTGAGATGTCTATTTTCTGTATGTATGTGTCTATTTAAACACAAGGAAATGCAAATGAGGAATCAACTCGGTGTTCGCACACACTTTAAAATCTTTGCACAGGCGTGGTATACGGCAGCTGTTGCCACAGAAATCAGTGCATAAACACTGAAATAAGTTCTATTAACCTCGTCTTGTGCTGGAATGGCTTAAAAAAGTCTCTAATGTGTAAATTGGCAATATAAAACACATACAAACGATAAATGTCACTCTATGATGGTTCATTTCTGCAATTAGTCTGCTAATCACATGGTGTCTGGTTCGTACCGATTACGGATCAACTGCTATCCGTTTGCACCACTACTATGATTACATTTAAAGTAATCTTTTAATAATTACTAGTGTGTCACTGAAATACTATAAATCCACTATATATTACCAGACTGTAAATGAATTGAGTGACATCACTGAAAAGCTGCAGCAAGGGCGGGGATGATGTTTGGTGTGGCAGAATGATATATACAGGTGCTGGTCATATAATTAGAATATCTTCAAAAGGTTGATTTATTTCACTAATTCCATTCAAGAAGTGAAACTTGTATAATGTATACATTCATTCCACACAGACTGACATATTTCAAGTGTTTTTTCTTTTAAATTTGATGATTATAACTAACAACTAATAAAAACCCCAAATTCAGTATCTCAGAAAATTAGAATACTGTGAAAAAGTTCAGTATTGAAGACACCTGGCAGGCCTGTAGCCAGCCTAGTGCAGGGGGGGGGGTTCTTTTTTCTCAGTATTCTGTATTTGAGTATTTACTCATTTTGTATTTCATTTTGAGGTTTAAATACTGCATTTTAGTGACGTGCTGGATTAGCTTGTCTGCTGGTATCATAATGTGCATGCTTTTGATGCACCAAAAATATTTACTACAATGTTGTCAAATTGCTTATCAAGATCATGTGCGACTTTTTTCACTCCAAAAACACACACACACACAGAGTTTCAAAAAGTTCAAAAGTTTAAAAACCACACTAACAATTTTTACTGGAATATTATTAAACTACAAATTCAACTTCTCACATCAACATGCTCTCTCATTTCTTTGTCTTTGCCTCTTCACTTTATTGAACTTATGGAATAAGAACACTGGTCAGCTCCAGTCTTCTTGGATACAACTTAGAGAATATGTTCACAGCCTCATCCTGGTTGACTGCCATGTTGTAGTGTGTGTGAATGAGGGCCAGGGCTGCCAAGCGGTCCTCTCCCATGCTGCTACGCATGAATGTGTTTAGTCTCCGGAGAGTGCTGGCTGAACGTTCACATTCACACGAGGTAACTGGCAGAGTACAAGCTATTTTGAGAAGCTTGAAGACATTCGGATAGCTCAGCACATCACATTCTTTGATTGCCTCAGCACATGAAATTGGTCTTTGTTCTGATAACTTGTTTTGCCACTTCAGTTTCCAGCGTTTTAGTTCTTGGTCAATCAGCTCTGGTGAAGGTAAGTCATCTAGGTAAAGTTATACCGCTTCAGAGATGTCCACGGTCACATCTGAGTTGCACTGTATAGATGGAATTAGACCCAGAAGCCTTGATGCACTTACAGATAGTGGATTAAATCTGGATTCAAATTCCAAGATGACATGGTCTAGGAAAGGTATCGCCATATTGCGACGATAGTAGTCCTTCCCAGTTTCAGCAGGTACATTTTCTCGGTGATTTTGCCTTCCAGCAGCCCATGGTTTACTGGTAGGTTGCTCATCGACCTGAGCAGCCATCCTGATTGCTTGCTCATAGATCTGGTTGAATTCATCCTCAATTTTCTCACATAGCTCCTCGTAGATATTCTTGACCTCATCTACCATGCCAAATGCCTCAACAATGTCAACTGAGGATCTCTGTGATTCGTGGCAGAGAGCAAATATCCAGCAATTCCTCCCTGATATTTACATCTTTATCCACAAACATTACACACAATGGCATCAGCTCTACATTATGGGATTTCAACTCATCAACCATGACTGTATAGATCTGTGCATTTTTTATCTCATCCACAATCTGGGCCTGAATCATTCTCTTTCCTATCACATCAATCATCTGATTTTGGGTTTGGGGTGAGAGGTAGGTGGCATTTCTGAGCTTTGGACATTCCATGTGCTGCTTCAGTTTCTCATCATGGTTTGCAAGCAGTTTCATCAGGGCTAAGAAGTTTCCAGGATGGCCAGTAGAATGATGCTTCTCAGATGTACCTCTAAGTGCAATGCACTGGCGACCACAGTATAGTACACTCTCTGCTACAGACTGGAGTATGTGCCTGTTTTCTTTGATATTGGCTTCCTTCTTACTGTCCATAAGGATCGAGATTTGGGATTTGAGATTTTGAGATTTTCAACTGACTGCAGAAATAACTCAGCATTTTCAACTGCAGTGATATGCTTTTGTTGAATGGCTGCCTATTACCATGCTTTTCTTGTTCCATTTTGTGAATGGAGTGTTGACTAAAACTCCCATCTGCTTTCTCTCTTTGGCATTGGCACAGGGCACAGCACACACAGAAGGCACCATCAAGCTTGGAACTGTACACTAACCACCAGCCATATTCCTCCAACCAGCAAGAAATTGTGTCGGAAAAATTAAGTTTTTAGAAGGCTTGTTGTGGTTCCTGAGTAAATGGTATTTCTGGCCATCAGACATCTTACGCACACCTTTTAAGATTTCTTCTAACGATTCCTAGATCACTCAAGATCTCTTCTTGACCTTCACTGAGCTGTTGCACATCACCTTGTCCTTCCCTGAGCAGTTGCTCACCACCTTGTCCTTCCCTGAGCTGTTGCTCACCACTTTGACCTTCCCTGAGCTGTTGCATACCACTTTGTCTCTCACTGAGTTGTTGGGAATCATCTGTAATACATAGCCATTGGTCAGTGATGTAGTGTGTAGTGCAATGAACTGTTTAACTATCATTATCTGAAACACACTTGTATATTACTTATTATTACTGCACACACACACACACACAAACGTGTGAATGGAGCACTGACACATAAATAATTATTTAATAAAGTAAACATATTGTATATAGGTGGTAAATTGTCTTAGTTATTTATTTGTTTGTTTGTTTAATATTTAACAGAATAAAAAAGAAAAAAAAGTGTACTTTAGCATTAACACAAGTAGACAGAGACTATTAGATACAAAGACACAAGTTAGCCTGAACAGCAGCCTGTACTGTGCTTGTGAAACCTATTACTCTATTAAGTAAATATACACAGTTTTTAATTAATTTTTTTTTTTTTTTATCCAAGTCGTGATTTGAGAAGGCAAAATTTAATCAAACATAGACAGCACTATACATTCACACAATTATTTAAATTAAATTAAATTAAGTGCATTATGCACAAAATTAGTTGTTCCGATTTAGCACGTACACTAATACGAAAATAGATACTAATTTCCCTACCATGATTCTGAAAAAAATACAAATAAAAAAAATTATGACAACTATACAAAATAACGTACATTTACTAGAGTTTCTACTAAAATTGCTGCAGTCTATTTATAAAATATATTTAATATTCAACGAATTGCTTATATAGTCTATTAATTAGGCGAAATATAATAAAATGTTAAATTCAACCTTTAAAATCCCAGTCATATAGCATAATTCAATCTTTATTGGCATGTCGA
>JAUCMR010000177.1:282380-293123 GCA_032357425.1 Enteromius argenteus | reverse complement strand
AAACCAAGACCCCCCGCCCATCTCCTTCCAAAGGTAACCAATTTCTCCCCCTTTTCACCTCTACCGAGACCTTCCCATCCCCTACCTCCGCTGAGGGCTTTTTCTCTTCTATCCCATCTCTGCAGAGGTCCCATACCTCCGCTGAGGTTTCAACCCAGTCTCCGTTAGAGGCACTCCCATCCCCCTACCTTCGCTGAGGGCTTTCTATTCTATCCCATCTCCGCAGAGGTCCCATACCTCCGCTGAGGTTTCTCCCCGCCTCCGTTAGAGGCACTCCCATTCCCCTACCTCCGCTGAGGGCTTTTCTCTCCTATCCCATCTCCGCAGAGGTCTCCATACCTCTGCTGAGGTTTCTCCCTGCCTCCGTTAGAGGCGCTCCCATTCCCCTACCTCCACTGAGGGCTTTTCTCTTCTATCCCATCTCCGTTGAGTCCTCCAAACCTCCGCAAAGGTTTCACTCCCAAAATAAAAAACTCCACCGATTTTTCCCTTAACCTATAACGCATCCAAGCCCAAACTCCCGCCCAACCTCCCTTTATTCTATGTTTATTTGAATTTCATTGAAAATTTTTCCATTTTTTCTAACACTTATCTCTGCTTCACCTACAGGTCATCAGACGTCCAGGCCAGCCCCACCGCCACTTCTCCATATATATCTATATTTTCATATTTAAAAAAAAAAAAAAAAAAAAACATCCGTCCAGCATCCTCTCTCATTGCCTCTTTTGGGGGGCAGCGAATTTGGCTGCTGTCCTCTCAAGCTTTTTGGGGGGCAGACGGAGATCGAGCCGAATGCCGAACTCTTGCCCACGCTAGGGTTCAAACCATTAGGGTTCGGAGTTTGCCGTTCTCCCGGCTCGCTCCCCAGACAGCACGCCAAATTCGCTATTTTCATTTACTATGAGGAAAGCGTGAACTCTTGAAGTGAATGTTTTGCAAATAACAATTTCGAGAGGATCGCTGGACGAATTAATCACGCACGGCTGGCAGCCCGTCATCTAATCATCCCCTCGTTAGTTCGCACCCAATCGAATCATTTCCCCTTCACTATAAATATCCCAGCTTTCCTTTCTCTCGCATCTCGCTTTCTTGCACCCCACCACCGCCCCTTCTCCGCCTTTTCCCATTTGATTCACGCCTGCCGCGGGGGGGCAGACGGAGACCGAGCCGAACGCCGAACTCTAGCCCACGCTAGGGTTCAAACCATTAGGGTTTGGAGTTCGCTGTTCTCCCGGTTTGCTCCCCAGACAGCTCGCCAAATTCGCTATTTCATTTACCATGAGGAAAGCGTGAACTCTTGAAATTAGTAAACCGAGACTTGTCATAGCACTTGAATTTTATTGCTCTTTTGTTGGATTTGATTGCTTCTTTCATCTTCATTTGTGAGACGCTTCAGATAAAAGCATTTGCTAAATTACTAAATGTAGTAAATTGTAAATTAGACTGTACATTTTATTGAAATTAAATTGTGTAACATAACAGTTGTGATCTAATTAGATTGGTGAAGCAATGATGAAAGCTTGTGTGATGTGTGAGTTCACTTGCACGATCAGAGTATGCAAACTATCTGGAGTTTGCTAGCTGATTTTCTACAACTACTTTATTATATCATGAATGACCATTTTATTTCTTTATTTATTTTTTGTTATTAGACACAACCCAATGAATACCACAAAAATCAACATTGTAAATTTACATTTTAAGTAATAAAACAACACTTTATTTAAACATGCTCGAAATCAGCACTCCTAAATTAACTCTAAAAATGAGCAAGTGGTTTAAGGTATATGAACTTCCACAGCTAAACACAAGTGGCTAGTTTAAAAAAAAAAAAAAAAATCTTTCTTTTTCATAGAGTTTCAATCTAATATATTTTATTTCGAAACATGGAATGCTTTTCTTCATTATAACTTAGGCACAAATACTTTCATAGACAAAAAAAATCGAAAATACAGTAGTTCATACACAAAAACATGGAGAGAAGCTGCAACTTAATTTACAGATGAAACATTCAAAGAAATCAAATCATATTAAAGATGAAATTACAAATGCATCTAATGAAAAACAGAGCCCATTATCAGCAAACCAAAAATAAAAGATTTAAATAAAAAAATTAGTGCTCAAAAAAAAAATCCTTTACATCGACTGAAAATCAGTCTTTACTAAAATATCATACTTTTAATGTTTTGTTTTCCAGGAAAAACAAAAAACATCTTTAAGTTACTTTTACCTGATAAGCAAAAATTGTAAGTTCATTTGAGAATCTGCCAGTGACACAAGAGTAATAATACTCGCAACCGAGTGCAGATTTTCTTAATTTCTCACCTAGTTGTACTCATCAGAAAAATGTGTGTTGTTTTCTGAATACGCACACAGATTCCCAAACATGTCATGACTCTTCAGAAGTTGGGTTTGTGTTTCTTGACTTCCACCATCAGATGATGGAGGTTTATGAGCTCCGAGCGCACTGCCAGACTGCGGAAGGTCGGTTGGGAGAGGACCTTGTGGAAACCATGATAGTACTGGATGAGCTGGGTCAGCGCTCCCTGAGAAGACAGCATTGGTCAGTCGGTCATCAGCACATTTGTGTGAATGTGTCATGTGATGAGATGCACCTGAATAATGCTGGTTCCGTTCTTGAAGTTGGTGAAGGAGCGCATGACGTCTTGACTCAGGGCCTCCACAGACTGCTTCCAAGAGCTGGAGAAACCCCGTACCAGCTGCGTGATACGAGCTACACACACACACAAACACAGATGCTTAGTAACACTGCACTGGACACCAGAGCTCCATCATCTTCATGGAAACACCACTATAGGACTCAAAACCTTGGGGTTCGTAAGGTTGACATTTAAAAAAAAAAACAAGGCTGCATTCATTTGATCAAAAAAACAAAAAACAAAAAAAACAGTATACTGTAACTTTTTCCTTTCAAAATGGCAATGATAAAAATCTTACAAATCCCAAACTTTTGCATAGAAGTGCGAGCGTTGAACCATGATGGCGAAGAAAGCGTTTTAATAAACAATGTTTCAGTAATGATGAGATGAACATCAATCATTCCAGCATTAAACAGCTTTTCAACAGGAAAAATAAATCAATCAATAAATACACAAAATACAACTAACCATTCAAAAAGTTGTAGAAAACACCACAGCTTATACAAAAAAAACTAAAAATCTAGTTAAAGATTTACACTCTGTCATTGTTAGCTTCATGTCATTCTAAATTGACAAGGCTTCTGTTCATCTTCACAACACAAATAAATATATTAAATATGAATATATAATTTTTGTCCATCCACTGAACCAAAATCATCAACAAGTACATACAGGTACATCTAAAAAAAATTAAATATCGTGAAAATTTTCATTTTTTTAAAAAGTGAAACGTTCATATATATGTTACATTCATTGCATGTACAGTAAGACATTTCAAAAGCCTTTTTGTTTTTATTTTGATGATTAGAGCTTACAGCTCATGAAAGTCAAAATCCAATATCTCAAATTATTACAATACTTCCTAAGATCAATCAAAAAAGTAGTTGAAAAGCAGAACTGTTCAAGCTCTTTAAAAGTGTAGCCCTAACCCTAAATGTAAGAATTTGACTCAAAAGATGATGCACACTCTAGAAAAAAATAGCTTTATAAATGTAAAAGTGCCCATAAAATGTAAGAATCCGTTTAAACTTAAATTAATTTCTATCACAAACAATAACACACTCAGCTAAATATCCTCTAATTAATTTTATCAATAAAATCCCAGAAAATATTACTATTATTTTATAAAAGCAATTATTTTTGGTGAATATCGCACAACCCTAGAACTAGGCCATTATCCAAAAAAAGATACAAAAGTCTCAAAAAGAAATCAGATCATGTGAGAGAAGCAGTCTGACATAACTGTTATCAGAATTAAGTCATCCGCTCCAGCTCTCACCTTCATCGTTTTTGAGTTTGTCAAGTTGCCCTTTCTCCATTAGTGCCTCGCTCTCCTTCACAAATGCAATCATCCCTCCAAATGGAGGAGAGAGAATCTCCTCAATGAACTCCTGTTGCACAGCAACACACTGTTACTCACATGGTTAGTTACTCACAGTTCCTCTCGGTGAGCCGGGACTGACCTGTGTTCTGGCCAGCAGCAACTGCTGGAAGCCCTCCACCTCTTTACTGTCGTCAGCTGCTCTCTCCTGCACATACACACACACAAACACATGTGTCACGGTGTGGTCTGCACTAGAACACAGTGTTAGCAGTCTCGTGAGGAGTGTCACCATAAGCACGCCGAGCATCATGTCGTAGTTGTTGATGAGGAAGATGAGCTGGTCTCGTCTGGAAGGAAACTCAGCCGCCATCTTCAGCACGAAGTTCTCCACCTCCACCTGAAACCAGACCATCACAGCGGTCAGTGAGCCGCATTCAGAAAACATCTTCAGGCTAAGAGTAGCTCCTAACTTGATGATTTAGGAGAAAATCTTGAAAATAGTGGCCGTGTCAGTCCTAAACTTAGGACTTCTACATTTTTGTTCTAAGAGTAATTCACAAAGCGTTTAGCGCTAAAACAAGCTCTTAAATCTGTGAAACGCTAGGAGTAGAGAAGAGGACTCCTAAGTCTCTAAAACCAACTCACATCCATCCTAATATGCCTGTTACCCGCAATCTGCCTCAGAATATAGAAATATAGATATTTTATCCCAACTTCAAATTTTCCTTTGATTATATTCTTGTTCTCATTATCCAGTTGGGCAAGAAGTAACAGATGTTACTGCGTCCAGTTTGCTTTTCTTTTACATCAGCCATGATCATTCTACTCTGTTTATTAAAAGGCTTTTTATAAGCATATTCACTTTTTTATGAGAAACATGAATAGATTATAATGTATTATAATGTTATAATAAAACTAAAAGAAGAAGAAAAAGAAAAAAACCCACTTTAAACACGCAGAATAACATATTGAACGTTTACACAATTGTGCCATCCATAATTGCAATAAAAATAAACAAAATTGATTAATACAGGCTGACAATTAGCTGAACATATACATTATATATATATATATATATATATATATACACATATACACACACACACACACACACACACACACATATACGTGGGGCAGTCGTGGCCAAATGGATAGAGTCAGACCTGTAACCTTGTAGGTGGTGCCCCCCAACTTCTCCCTGGGCACCGCAGCATTGGCGGCCCACTGCTCCGGGTGTGTGTGTTCACTGTTGTGTGTGCACTTTGGATGGGTTAAATGCAGAGCACGAATTCACAGTATGGGTCACCATACCTGGCCACAAGTCACTTCATTTACTATATATTATATTGTTCAATTAGTGACACTTAGCCTGGATTTTAAAATCTTTATTTTTAACCTTTAATTGAATACAGCAACATGATATGCTATACAATATTTCTCTGAATAAATCTCTGACAGAGACTATTAGAAAATAGTCAATAAGCACACTGACAATATCCATAGCAACGAGGTCAACCCTGCCCTTACTCTTAGCTTAAGACTTCTCTCTGATCTTTTTACTGCTATTTCGGAGAACTAGTGGCAAGATAAAATATTTTGTAAATATAGGTCCAGGCCCACATTCACAAAACATTTGATCTCATAACTGAGAGCTCTCATGAACAGAAGTAAAAGTTTTCATCAAAGAGATTTCTCTTATAAAATTATTCACAAAGCTGCTGAGACAAACTTTTACTACGGAATAGAGAGAAGATGTTCTAAAATGTTTACATTACGAGGCGGATTGCTGAAAACAACTATTTTAGGATAGGTTGTGGCTTGATCTTGAGTGACTTAAGAGTCCTCTTCACTTCTCCTAATGCTTTACAGATTTAGATGCTAGTTTTAGAAGCTAGTGCTTTTTTAGAATTTAAAATGTATTCTTTTTAAGATTTCCTCCTAAATCTGTGAATTATAAGCTGCTTTCTTCTTGAAGATGTTTTGTGAATATGGCTCTGGAGGACACAAGGCTCTTTCTTCTCACCTGCAGCTGTCCCAGAAGAGTGTTGGTTCTCTCGTTGGGAAAGGTCTGGTTTATACTGACCACAGCGGAGGAGAATTCAGCATAGCGGCGTGTGATCTACACAAACGGCAGAAAACACAACACATTTAACATGCTTTCAATCGCTCACACGGAGCAGGGACAGAACGCCTCAAAAAATTACAATATAAATAAAGTATGATATTTAACATATCAATCCAGCTAATACGAGAGGATGTTGTTACATAACTACCAAATTTGGCCATAAGTTAAATATATTAAGTTTGTACAATATATATATATATATATAATTTTCTCTAAAGCTGCTTTGCAACGATTTTTATCACAAAAGTTATATACAAATAAACTTGAATTTAATTGAATTGAAGTGAATGTTTTGTCCAAAACTATAGTGACAGGGAGTTTTTCATCAGAGAATGCTGGAAAAAAACGAATGGCTGTGCTTTTTTTTTTAAACAATATTCTTATCTGAGAAAGTGCTGGGTAATATTAGGGGCCTACATGGGTTAGGGTTAGGTGTAGATTCAAGGTTAGTACCCAATTATTACCCATAATTATTTTAATAATTATTATATTAAGTACACGGTATATACATGTAGAATAAGACTGTAAAATAATGTGGCACCATTTTTCCACACTGAGATATGGTTTCACAAATCAGTAAGTTTAATATATGTCTAGTAGGAATATAAATAAAACTGAAAGAACTGTTGTTTCAACTTTAAGTTGTTATACTACTAGTTGTTATAGTATAACTGTTATAGTATTATACAGTTTTGTTTAACTTCTTATACAGTTTTGTTTAACTTCTCACAGCATGAGAAGGATGAAGACATCAGTCATTTCTGTCTAAAATGAGTGTGTGTGTGTGTGTGTGTGAGGATACACACGTAGTGTGGTCTGGTGTCCAGCACACCCAGTTTCTGAGGATCAGTGTTTCGAATGCTCTGGATGTTCATCTCCAAAATCAGCTCAAATCTGGGCCACAGCAGCTCGAGCACAGCCTCCCAGTACCTGCGCGCACACACACACGTGTGAAACATTGTCAAAACAATAAAATTGACTATTTTGATGTGAGCATGTTACCAGTTACAAACTTCTCACTGACTTCTCTTATAAAGCGTATTTATTTTGTTGTAGCTCACTCTGAAAACACTCCACCACTGACTCCTATTTAAAAAAAAGTAAACTGAGTATGTTTTCAGTCAAATGCAATTGTTTTCTCAGCAGTGGTGCATTAAAGATGCTAACGGGTATGCCTGATGTCAGTACAGTGAAAATAGTGTTGACTAAAAGTCTGTAAGAATCTTGGACGTGCAGCACAGGACTCCTACAGGGATGAGAACGGACTCTCTTCTCAGCTGGAGTGTAATGGAGCATCTCGTTTGTTTTGCTAATTTCCGGACTCCCTCTGATGGCATGCAAACTAACATTACTTAACAATTGTTAAAATGACAGGCTTGAAAGTTGGTAGCAATGCCCAGCAAAGTTTAATTTAAGATACAAGTTAGTTGTTTTATGAGATGCGGGTTTAAAATTATAAGGTCAAAAAAAAAATGTTTTACTGCTCCCAGCACTAATGCTCTAACCAATAACTGGAAAATAAAAAGGCCAAAAATACATAACTACAATAGAAATGTAAAATATGCATGGATGAATTGTTAAAAAAAGAGCAATATAATGGATTTAGAAGACAGGTGAATTTTCATTTGGTAGATTTGACTGGACTGCTCTTTACAAGATGTGCAGGTTTGTGATGGCAGAGGGACTGACTTGTCGAGCGCAGGGATGTTCCTCTTGGCTGTGATGGCTCTAAACCGCAGAATAATGTGAATGCAGAGAAACACCGCAATACTGTCATAACAGTCTGACAGGTACGTGGACAGATTCTTCTACAAACAGAGAGAAGAGACAAAAACAGGACAATGATCAGTAAAAACTGTCAAATCTAAGAACAAAAGAGCGCTTACTAGGGTTTTTCGAGGTGGTTGCTAGGGTGTTGCTAAGGTACCCGGGTCGGTTGATAAGGTTTTGCTATGCAGTTGCTAGGGTAGTCAGGGTGGTTGCTAAGTTGTTGCTATGTGGTTGCTAGGGTACACTGGGTAGTTGCCAAGGTGTCGCCAAAGAGTATAGAAGCCCAAGAGGCGAAATTCAATAGAACGCTTCATAGCAACAGTTCCGCCCATGAGGTGACCGCGCCACCGCCATTTTGGACTGACGCCTACACAGAAACGCCATAGAATAACACGAGCCGGTCGCACTTGACAAACTTATAATAACACACAGGCTTATATTTACAGGATGTGCTTTGTAGGGAAGGATGGGGGGGATTTATCCCCCTCTGGTTTATGCATCCCTGCCTCGGCTGAATTATTTTAATACCAGGCGGGGATAAAATTATTCGCGAAACAGGTTATGAAGTCCCGTTTTGAATCAGATGATTCGCAAAATGCACTTTAAAGTAGCTTTTTAAATGAAACGATTCACTTGCCTAAAAAGACAGATTTATCATGAGATCATTTATCATGATTTATCAGAGAAAAAAGTAAATATAAAGATTCTCTCCACTATTGACTACATAATGCTTACTGGTTGCCAAGTAGAAATCTAAAATTACTTGGTATATATATATATATATATATAAACTCCAGTAACTATTGTAAGGTTTCTGTCATTTCTGTTCAAGTGCACACATTTAACTGAATAGTATAGATCAAAATCAAATAAGAGATTAAAACCAGCAGCAGCAGCTGTGTTATAACAGATAGTCTAATATTTCTGTCAAGTGCGCACATTTAACAAAACTGTAAACAGTAATAGAGAATAAAGTGGACGTGGTAGTGAAAGATTGTGAGAAAGAAAAATAAATCTAAAAGAGATTGTAAGACATAAGAGAGAAGTAGAATGGAAGTGTCAAAAATTTACTGACAAGTTATCTTTGATTAGGCTGAGATACGTCAGTTTTGGGTGCGAAATATATGATGAATTCTTATCCTGTTAAATAAGTACACAAGTGATCTCTTGCACTCCTCCTTGCTACACTTCTTCCCTGCACTTCACTGACAACGTCCATCTAGTTTATTGCAGTACAGCTGCTTGTGTTTCACCCACTTCTCTCAGCAGGTGTCAGTCCAAAATGGCGGAAGTGCCTCCGCAGCGCCATCTATAGACTGTTGCCCATATCAGTACAGAGTTTCGTCCTCTTGGTACTTCTATACTCTTTGGTGTCGCTATGCAGTTGCTAAAGTACTTAGGTCGCTTGCTAGGGTGTTGCTATGTGGTTGCTAGAGTTCCCAGGTTGTTGCGAAGGTGTTTAATGCAGTTGCTATTGTACTCTGGGTGGTTGCTAATGTGTTGCTATGTGGTTACAAGGGTACCTCGGATGCTTGCTAGGGCGGTTACTAGCATATTTGGAGTGGTTGGTAGGGTGTTTTAAAGTACTCTGGGTGGTAAGTAGCGCATTGCTATGTGGTTGCTAGGGTGCCTGGGGTGGTTGCTAGGGCGGTCACTTTGGTATTTGGGGTGGTTGTACTTTTTGCTTGCAAATTGCATTACTAAAACACTGGAGATGTAAGAATATAATTTAATAAGAGCGTGACTGTACCAGGAACATGCTGAGTGTTTTTCCCATAATGCTGTTAAACAAATCCAGAGCAGAGTTTCCAGCCGCCATGAAGAAGTCCGAGAGGAAGAGGAACTCTCGACAGCCGTTATCCAGCAGAGCGTAGTGCTGACTGCGGAAGAGTGTTTCGTACGGGTACTGACCGAGACAGAGAGAGACAGATCACAAACTACACTGCTACAGTAACAGACGGTTTATGCAGAATAAGTGTACGTGTCAGTCACTTCAGGATTTAAAGCTCGCATTTTTGTTTGATTTCTGCAGTGTTATAAAAATATTAGTACAATTATGAGCATTTCTCTGCCGATTATGAGCACTACCATCTATGAGTAACTATTATTACAAATTCAGCTAAGCACATCTCAATTATTGGTGGGTTTTCACTGTAAAACAAAAATATGCTGCAAACATTGCTACAATTTCTGAGAAAATCCAGTCATGTTAGGCTATGTTCATTAGCATGGCTAAAGCATCGGTCTGTAGATACGGCTCGATGTAAGTCTACGGGATGTTTCGTTGGTCCAAAAGGAGCCGAAACACAATTGCAGTGCACAGACAGAGTTGGTCAGAGCTTTATTCTATGGGTTAGTGCTGTAAAGCAGATGAATAGTGTCTCACTCTGGAGTCTCCTCTCTGAGCGGTGTGAGGGATCAATATGGGCCCTTCAAGCTCCGCAGGACTCAATACTGCACCCCGCTGGCCCAGAGTGAAGATTGTGTTCCTGCTCTTGAGAGAAGGCTTGGAGAAAAAGCCTGCTTAGAAGTTAAAGAAATCAACTACATTATAACACTACAATGAAGAGCAAACACCTTTCTCCTCCAAACTCAGAAGGAAACATGTTTCTCATTCATCTTGAAGTAAGTCCACTGTGCTAATTCTATGTGACTGTGATTAGATTTGAAGGATATCTTTCTTGGCTGTGTCCTCCACCCCCATCAGATCATCCTTGTCTGCAACATCTTCATACTGACAACAAGAATGAAAAATATGTAGCTATAAGTTATTATCTTTACACACACACTAGAGCTGCACAATTAATCGTTAAAAGATCGCGATCTCGATTCAACCCCCCAGCATAACTCGTCTGATCTCGAGA
>JAUCMR010000177.1:259074-274114 GCA_032357425.1 Enteromius argenteus | reverse complement strand
AGACGTGGTAATTGATTTTGCTATTTAAATATGACAGGCTCATAACTTGTAAGACATTGGAAATGCAACTGCAAATGAACTTTGCTTTTTCATTTGAAATGTGTCAGTCAGTGTTCGTCCGCGAAAGCAGAAAAGCAAACGATAATGCAAAATTTGCAATTGCATTTAAATTATGTCACAGTTTATGCGTCCACATATGGAAAGCGCAATTGCAAATGCAATTTGCAATTCCTTTTGAAAAAAGTCCGGGATATCATTCCATAGTATGATATAATTCTGGCGAGTTAATTTAAATTTCCAATGACACCAGAGGGTTAAGAGCATCATCAGTCTTAAGCCTGATTTTCAGAACTCTAATAAATGTGTTCATCTTTATTAATGAAAAAGATGCAATAAGGCAGTTTTTCAAGGCATGGGTGAATATGTACAAACACTATTTGGGAAACTAACAATGAGAATGACCATTTTACCCAGTATGTGCAGTTATTCTCCTGAATTCAGGGTCATTTCTGTTCCTCTGATTCCAATGCTATGGAAGCTTGTTTCCATCACTGGATTAAAACAAATGGGTAATTTTGACTCCCCCCACCCCACAATTGTTTTTTGTTTAAAAAAAATAATAGTGATTATAATTGGGACTTTATTCTCAGAACTGTAAAAAGGAAAAAGTTGCATTTCCCTATTCTCTTCTCTTTTGTGGTGAAAACAAGCTTCCATTCAATTCAGATTTACGAATGTGACCACCTTAAAAAAACAAAAATCATTCTCATTATGGTGTCCGTTACTTTTTCTCTATCATTTCTAACCAGAGGTAGCCTGGGGTACTTGAAAAAACCTGTACAACAGAAGTTACAACCTTAATATTTGGGTTGTCAATAGATAAAAGTAATATCTCATGATTATTGCAGTCACTTCCACTTAAACAGTAGTGGATGGTTAACTGGCAGCAGCTTCTCTCGTCTTCTGTCAGCGCAAGAGTCCAGAGAAAAGAGAAGTGATGATGAAAACAAGCATATAATCACTTAACCAATATATGAAATAATTTACAAACAAACAAGAAAACAACACAAAAGTATGGTTGCTGCTGAGAATCTGTAGATGTGTCCATACAGACTTTCCAGATTTGAATCTGTACATGTGGTATTTGACTAGTATAAGTTGAGATTATAACAGCTGCAGAAGACCTATCCCAAAACCCCCAGCTGCAGTCCATACAGACCTCCTCTTACCTGACAGGACACATTTACAACATACAGGTTTATTTACACATTTAGATTTTCAACACTTTACTGTTTAAAATCAACGGAGAATGCTCAGTGGTCCATGTGTGACAGACAAGGCAACTGAACAGTGGTGCTATTTAATATTTCTAAAAAGCTGTTGCAATTATTTTAACAAAATTTCTGCACCAATGAAATGTGCAATACATTAACTTTGATTATGTACCAAATTATATATGTGCATTAAAAAAATTATAATACCCAATGAATTAAACATGGACTGGAAAGTTTCTCTCAATGAGTTCAGGGTATGCAAATTCTTAAAAAAATGATGCATAATTGAGAGTGTGTGTGTGGAGGCATTATTCTGAGCCTGCACAGTCTTGTGCTCTCAAGCATGGGAACTTGGACAGACCTTTATTTGACACAAAGGCGCACATACAAATTAAAGTCCTGTCAGTAGTTACTCACCCTCATGTTGTTCTAAACCTGTAAGATTTTCGTTACATCTTCACAACTAAATATATTTTCTGATAAAATTCAAGAGCTCTCTGACCCTCCATAGACAGCAACACAACTGTAATGTTTCCAGACTCAGAAACGTAGCAAGGTCACCTTTAAAACAGTCCATGTGACATCAGGGGTTCACTTCAATTTTTACAATGCTACAAGAACACTTTTTGTGCACAAAGTAAACAAAAATAACAATTTACTGAACAATTCTTCTCCCCCGAGTGTCATCTTCCACCATTCTGGAGAATACCCCAGAATGTAATCAGCATTGTTTACGTTTAGTCTAAAGTGTGCATATGAAATGTGATATTCTCCAAAATGGCAGAAGCAGTAACTCGGGGAGAATTGTTGATTTAAATATTGTTGTTTGTTTGCGCATAAAAAGTATTCTCATAGTTGAATCTTTAATGTCACATGCACATTTTACCAAGGTCCTTGCTATGTTTCTGGGTCTGGGAACATTTCAGTTGCATTGCTGTGTACAGAGGGTCAGAGAGCTTTTGGAATCCATCAAAAATACCTTAATTTGTGTTCTAAAGATGAATGAAGATCTTAAAGGTTTGGAACGGCATAAGGGTGAGTAATTAATAATTCATTCTCTCTCTTTAAGTCGGGCTGGGCTTCACTGCAGGAGTGACTCGTTCAGTAAAGTAGACTGATTGAACCTGTGCAGACCTCAATAGAACCACACAGAACAAGTCCTTTAGGTCAGTGCTGACTGTCCTGGGCTCCCGTCGTCCATCTGTGGCAGCGGAGGCGTCTGGTTCTGGTCTGTGGGAGCGTAGAAGAGCTCCAGAGGCTTGCAGAGCTTCCAGAACTTCTGATTGACCAGCTCCAGTGTAAGTGAGCCGTTGAGTGTCTGAAAGACAAAGAGTGTGAGGACAGGACAAGGCAGCGAAACTGCTATGACTGTGGCGGGCGGACTCACAGTGAACTGTCCCGCTGTTGTGCTAATGTAGATGGTGAACTGCTTTTCGCTGACGTGCCGCAGAGCTCCCTCCGGTGTGCCGCTCGAGCCCTCCTCCAGAGCCACACGCAGGGCCAGGTACTTCGACAGGTGGTCCACCGTGGCCTTGGCTGTGGTTTTGACGTAACTGTGAGCAGAAGGCAAAAAGATTACATTCCCATCCGTACAGCTTGAGGAGAGACTGAGGCATGTTAAACGCTGCTGCAATACATCCACAACATGCTGCTGTGAGCATGTAACAAATACTGCTGCTGCAAATATTACATACATGAAAACCCTCTATAGCAGGGTTTCTCAAATCTTACCCTGAAGTTCCGATGCACAGCAGAGTTTGACTCTAACACTAATAAAAACCCACCTGAGCATGCTAATCAGTGTCTTAAGGATCATTAGAAAACCTCAGGAAGCAGAGTTTTATCAGGGTTGGAGCTAAACTCTGCAGTGCATCGGACCTCCAGGGTAAGATTTGAGAAACCCTGCTCTGTAGCATAAATGAATCACCTCATAGCAGATCTATACAGGTGAAACTGGGGAAGGAGGGTTTCTGAACTGCCCTTTGAAACTGCTACAACAAGCATTAGCCAAGTATTTGAATGTTACCAATACAGGAGAGAACCAATCAGCTGTGCCATGTGATGATGTCATTAGGTCTGTGCCATCTAGAGCTTCATGCCAGGACTCTGTATTTCAGCATTACTATACTCTGTCAATTTATCCTATAAAAATTTGTCTTTAAGAAAAGAATCAATCTCAGTCACACAGTTTGCTCATGCAGAGTTTGTCAAGGTAAATTTAAGACTCGAGGCCTTTTTAAGACCAAGTAAAGAAAGCTTAAGGAATAAATCGAATTGAAAACAATACATCAATGTGATCTCTAATGTCTTGTATTTTCACTTGGAACTTGGAAGTGTTGCTAACACAACTTCTAACAGATTGCAAAACAACAAACACAATAGCTTAAGGCTTTAATAGCTCTGCTTCCAACCACCAGAATTTGGAAATTACTTCACTGTACCTCAGTAATTTGTCTTGTTTTCCAATGGATAATGTCTACCATTTTGTGCATTTCCTTTTTGCTTAAATAGCAAAAGAAAAACTCTTTCCAAAAAAAGGGAAAAATTGGGAGAGATTTATCAGGGCTGAAAATGTCAAATTGACCATTTCTCCCATAGATGCTGCATTAGAAACACCCTTGCGTTAGCCTTAACTATTTTTGTAATTTGATGCAAAGGTGATATAATACAAAGTATAGTGTTATAAATGTATATACCTTTTTTATGATAATGATTTACAATGATTGCCCATAATGGTAAGGGTCATGACGTTTCCAGACCACATGCAATACGTAGTTAACAAATCACAATACACAGCGATATCGAACCAGTCTGAGCTGTATTTAGGAGGAAATGGTATCTTAATAACAGGAAGTCTACTGGCTGTTCAAATGACAATGGAGACAGTGGTGTAGTATAATAAAAAATTAAAAAGTTGAAGCATGAAGAAATGTTACACTGCTCCCCATAAACACAGCCCAGCCGAGACCACTAGCAGTCAAGCAGCCCTGTAAGTCCTGGTGTGTGTGTGAGGAGAGCTGCTGTACCGTGTCTGGCTGTACTGCTGGCGGCTGACCAGCAGGGGGTGTGGGCAGAATATGAGCTCGATCTCAGAGCGCTGCGGTGCAGGGGCCTCGGCTCCGGAGTCATCAGATGCTCTCCTTGCACGGCTGGGGCCAGGCTCCACGGTGCTGCTGGTGTGGAGTGGAGGGCCAGAGTCCTGCGAGACCTCATCCTCACCACCGCTGAGTGTAGCGTTCTCGCTCTCTGCATGCAGCTTACGCACCCGCTGAGCCCTGGGACACACACAGAAAGCACTTCAGAATCACTGCACTCATGGACAATAGCTCTCTTACCTGCTTCACTGAGCTTACTCACACATCTTACAGCGTCTACAGTCGCTAACACATTTCTCAATACTCGAGTCACTTCTTCAGCTGTTCTGTCAGTTCTCCTAACCATCTCACAGCTTGTTCATTTCACAATCAAACACTTAATTAATGCCTCAAATAATGTCATGCTTTCATAACACTACCAAACATACACATTTTATCACTCACAACAACCTAAAAATACATTAACAACAAGGAGCATTCTTTAATGTTGTCTACTGCAAAATTTCTTTACAAAACAAGAACAAGAACTCTCTACTGTTTATAATTCACTGTGGTATATCTTACATGCTTCATGTTTTTATTCCAGTACAAAAATATTCCTAGGTTCTTCCATTGTTGTACACATGGTAATGAAAGTGAAGATTTGCAAGCATATGCAAATCAGCTTGGGTAGCACAGTTTTGGCAGCGTTTGCGTTGAAGTGATAATAGAATTAATGTAATTTGACAGATACTGTCAATTAATGCATTTTGTGCCAAAGCAATGATCCACAGTTTGGCCCTCAGAGACAGATGTAACCCGAGTATTGAGAAATGTTTAAAGAAATTATGGTAAAAAAAAAACTGTTATTGTACAGTAAGGTGCAGAAAGAAGAGCAACCCAGGTTTAAAAAAATTACACTTCTATAATGTTCTTAAATTGCGCTATTTTTCTGCACTTATTTTTTTATTCACATTATTTTTTATTTAAAACAAATGTATTTTGTGATACAGGTCACTTGTAGGACACTTGAGAGCACTAGTGTTTGAAAGATAGGTTCAAGTGTACTACATGTGCCGACTAATACTAAAGCTGCACAATAATTATCGTGCGATAAACCCAGACCATCACAAGTGTATCTTAAAGACAATGAATTCACTGCGAAAAATGCTTGTCATCTTTAGTTTTTTTTTTTTGTCTTGTTTTCTAGCATAAATATTTAAAAATTCTTGATCCAGGATGCATTTACTTGACAAGTAAATTTACTTAAGATATTTAGACTTGTTTTCTGAAAAGGTTAATACAAGTAAAATATCAGCCAATGTGATAAGATAAACAATCTTAATTTAAAGGCTAAATAACAAAATATAACTAAATTTGGCTAGCTTTTTTCATAAAACAAGACAAAAAAGTATCCTGGTTGAAGAACTTGTACATATTGATGCTAGGAAAACAAGACAGAAGCACTTAGGAAGGGCAGCTGGACCTGTGTCTGGCCTGCATGCGCAGACCCTGCTCGATGCTGCTGCTCAGGGCCTCTTTGTTATGCAGGCGGCTCAGCTGCTCTAGGACCTTGTCCTGATGCGCCTCGTACTCATCACGGCTCGGGTACATCTTAGAGATCAGAGCGTCAAAGTTAGGGTCGGCACGCAGAGAGCGCTTGGACACCAGCTTCTTCCTGCAGGTGGGGCACTCTTTATTCCTGTAGAGAGACAGAAGAGCTAAGCAAGGGTGGTCTGGAGATGCCCGGACTCAAACCCTGGCTCTGGAGCCTCACCCAGAGCGTAGCGCGGTGACGATGCACTCCGAGCAGAAGCGGTGCAGACACTCTTTGGTGGTCATGGTGTTCCTCAGCATGTCCAGACATATAGGGCACATCAGCTCACTGTGGAGGCTTCTGGGAGACACAGCAATCTCAGTGCTGTCCATGATGGCCTCCTGGAACAACAAAGTAAAAAACACACATCTACACATCTCTAATACACCAGTTTTCTTTTGTGGGCGGAGCCTGTCTGGAGGCAGAAAATGACTGTTTTAAAGTAGCAGTCTATAGAAGCAACAGAATAAAAGGACAAAAATTATGGCTTTATTCTCGCAATTCCGAGATAATATTCCACAATAAGAGAAAAATCAACTGGTCATTCTCTCTTTTTTTCCTCAGTTCAGAGTCATGAGCTTATATCCAACACTTCTGGCTTTTTTCCTCAGAATTGACAAACTCGCTGTTGTTGAGTGAGTAAGTGAGTGAGTTATATATGTTATAGTGTGTGTCTGAGAGAGACATTGATAGTGTGTGTACCTGTGGCGTTCGGTGGAGTTCGTACAAACTCAGCTCCCATGTCTTGCTCAGGGTCTGAAGACTGACTGGATTCGCCATCATGACTTCACTGAGAACTGAAGCAGAACACACAGACGCAGACTTCATCATCAGACACGAAAATGTGCAACAAAAAATCCTAAACATGAGTTCTTGAAACAGCCTTTACGAAGTTAAATAATGATTCTCTCCAGCAAAACCAGGTCTAAAAGTTTAATGAAATAATGAACTAATATTATTAACGTTACAAGCATATTATTCATGTTTTTGTCCGCGTAGTACTACAGTACTGAATGTTTACAATGGTAGGCTATTTACATGGTACTTAAAAATACTACCACGCCATTAGCACGGCTCTTCAGGAGTTACTCTCGGCACTGTTCGTGCTGATGAAGGTCTGAGGAGTGAATAATGTGCTTCGCTCACACTCGGATATCAGCCTGTCATCTACTGCTCATCTTTCTCAGCACACGCGACAAAACGTCCTAACGTCCAAACATCCTCAAACCGGATGTTGTTGTCTGCGGAGTCACCCTTCACTTCCTGCCCGACGCCTCCGGGTGGCCAAGCGCACAATTGCGCGTACGTTGTTATAATGTATTTAGTTTTTTTCTCAACAGCTTACACACATTTTCTAAACTTTTACACTTTACACACAAATCTAAGAATTGCACATACAAAATGCAAATTGCCTCACATCTCAAAATGAAGTATTGCATTCAATATCAAAATCACATCTCAAAAGCAAACATTTGCCATAATGTAATATTTTTGGATATATCACATGAACACAGTTATTCAAAACATTTGTGTAAGCATTTGTGGCTGTGAATACAGCAGTATTACATAGTATCACTAGTGAAAATGTGCAACTGGGAATCTCACATAATGTAATGTGTAAATTTATACTTTTGAAATGGATAAGGCCTATGGCATACAGTGCAGCTTACTGCATATCAGTACAATAAATGTCTTCCAAACTCTTTTACATCAGGTAATACTAACAGAGTGCAGTGATACTTACATCATGACTAAGCATTTTAACAATGTTGTTTGCGAACTATGACACAAAGACTTTTCATTCTGGTGGCAGTGATATGTTCATGAATACTTACTTTTGAGAAGATTTTGAGTAAGTTACAGGCTTATGCAGGCAATCTATTTGTGTGGTGCTGTTTGTACAAATTCTTTTGAGAAATGCACCAAAGTGAATGAGTAAAGCTGGATTTGGTTGGTGATCAGTTTAAGCACATGTGAGGAGTAACATTAACACATTCATATGTTTTGTTCATTGTTTGCTATAATTACGCAACATTATGTCATGTTCTCTTCCCGGGGCTGGACTGTCTGAGCAAAACTGACTTTATTGCTTCTTTTTGCTATGCTATTGTTGCTTATTTATTTTCACAAATAATCCAACAAATCAAGTTGAAATAACAAATATACATAAAAAAAATTACATAAAATACAGTCAGAAATAACATAAAAAGACATGCAATTGTAAACTTTAGTTCATTTTGTGCGCAATATATCACAACAAATACAACAGTTTACTTGTTGAAAACAGTTTTAAAAAGTATACTGTTATAGTGTGTGTGTGTGATGTGAGTGACCAAGCATGTGTTCTGTGTCCATGCAAATGTGTGAATGTGCACAATGTGTGCACCTCAATGAGTAAGGATTAGTGTGTGTGTGTGTGTGTTGTGTGTGTGAGCGTGTGTGTGTGTGCGGGATTAACCTCAGTGTGTGTCCAGCAGTGATTAGTCTGGTCAGTTGAGCTGTTGTGTATTCACTCAGGCCATTAGCATATTAATGGCCGTCTCTCTTGATCTCTCTCCCTCTTTCTTTCTTTCTGCTGTTCTCTGTGTTGCTTTTTCAGTTTCCATCTGCACCGATATATTGTCACACTATACTTCTGATTTGAGTTTTTGAATTTTAGATTTTCACCTGGTTGACTGTGGAGATGAAACAGTTTTCAGATCAGCTCACCCTTTTCACTTCATCTGTGTGTATATATATATATATATATATAATTTTCAGTTAATATCCTTTTTACTCCCGCTAACTTAAAAAATGCTTAATCAAAACAGAACTGCCCGGAGGTTGCTCTTTTACTGTGTAGAATTAATTGAGTTAGTTATGGCTCATTGGTTTTGTCTTAAAGGTTTCCCCAAAATCTGGTTAAGACTATAAAAACACAATCCACAATCAAGACAGAAATTAGTAGCACAGTACTAAATGAACACCAAATGTAGTTTCTTGGCACATCTGAGCACAGTTTGAAGTATTTTTGAGGTCTGTTTTGAAACTCTAGAAAGCAGGATTCACCAGCTTTTAGGGCTGAAATTATCAAACAAAATTTGTGTGATTTTTTTTATTGTTATTTGTTTTTATTGATTTATTTAATACAGAAATTAGGAGTGAAACATAGATTAAAATAATTAGAAATTATATTAAAAGCTTGGGAATGAATTCCAATAAGAAATACTGCCTAATAGTTAATAATTGCTTTTAATTTGTTTTATATAGTTTTTTTTTGTCATTTTGAGGGCTCCTGAAGCCATGATTAAGATCCACTGATCTAGAAGACACACGTCTCAAGTGATTTTTTTCCCATTTGATCTTGCATGTCATCTGTCACTATTACAAGCAAAGCAAACTAAAACATTTGAGACAAAGTCACATTAATATAGACTCTGAACCGAATCACCAGAACTGAGCTGTCTTCTTCTGCGAATTCTCCTTTGGAGATTTAAAGGACCACAAACCCTCAGATGGTCCATTCTGGAGACGAGAGGGACGGTCAGGAGCGTGATGTCCATCCACAACTCCTGCTTCACACAAGCACAAGAATTGCGTTTGGACAATCAGCACCAGACTGTCAATATCAGCCACATGAGAAGAGAAGAGAAGAGAAGAGAAGAGAAGAGAAGAGAAGAGAAGAGAAGAGGCAGTGGTCTGCTCCTGCTGTGCTGGGCTCTTCACAAGCGATGGCCGGACACAATAGTCATCGGTGAGAGGGTCAGAGCTCCGGGCAGCTGTGCTTCACAATAGGATCCTCATGGCCTAAGCGATCAAAGCACACAGCTTCAGATAATAGCAGCGGCTGCCGGCAGCCTCTTAACCCATAACTCACACAGCCCACAAAAGATCTGACAGAAATCAAGCCATTCACTTTCACTGGCTTCGTCAGGCTGTAAATATGCTCTAGTCTCCATGGAGTTTGACTAAAAAACCCAAACGGATTGATCTGTACCTCTCTCTCCCTGGCTTTGGTGATGGGTTTCACTGGAGAGAAAGTTTCCTCAGACTCTCAGTCAAGAGACACTTTTTTTAAACAGCTTCATCACAGCATAATGTTAATCTACAGCTAAATTCATCCGTCAAGATCAGATTCTCTCTTTACTTGTGGAACCATGCAGTTTCCCTATCTAATATATTAGGCATATTATATAAAAGGCAGACCCACATGGCATCTGTGCCTGCGCAGCTCCAGATAAAAATCTCCACACTATTCATCTCCTTCCAAAACCTGCACAGTCTCCAGATTCCACCTGCTAATAACAAACACAAACAATTCCTGCTATTTGAGGTGACTTTACATCTAACCCAACTGAGCTCTGCGAATGCAGCACAGAAGCATTTTGAACATACAATCTTTTTGGTTAACATTATATATGTGTACTGTGTATATTTCATATATTAGGCATAATATATAATCGGCAGACCCACATGGCATCTGTGCCTGCGCAGCTCCAGATAAAAAAATCTCCACATTATTCATCTTCCCCCAAAACCTGTGCAGTCTCCAGATTCCACCTGCTAATAACAAACACAAACAATTCCTGCTATTTGAGATGACTTTACATCCAACCCAAACTGAGCTCTGCGAACGCAGCACGGAAGTTTATATATCTTCCCCTAGAAACGCTTGCATCGAAATGAAGAGTCTACTCAGACACTTCCCCACATAAAGAGCTTCAGAAAACATCTCAAAGCCAGCAAACATTTTTCATTCAGTTCCCACACTTCCTAGCTCTGCCGGTCAACAGCTGAGCCCTCTCTCTCTGAAGAATTTCCAGAGAAGGCAGCAACGAGATATTCCTCAGAAAAGGCCTGTTCGGAGCGAGCTGAAGGTTCTGATCCGCTCCGGCTCCTCCACATCTTCTGTTCCCTCCTCACGCTTCCCTCACATTTTGTGTCCCTTCTCTGGAGTTTCCCCTCCTCTTTCCTTCCCCCCTTCCTCCCTCCTAACCTCCTTTTCTTCTGTGCCCCTCATTTTATGCAGGACTGGGGTTTCCTAAGAGACTGGAGCTCAATGGAGAAAATCTCCAGCGACACAATGAACCGGCCGAGGGAGAGCTGAGCTTCGGAGAATCTGAAGAGTAAAGCGCTCAGTTACGCTTAAGGCCTGGGCTGTGTACAGTAGCTCTCACATCGTCCTGTTTGCTCAGCACAAGGGTCAAAGGGCAGACAATCTCTCTGTAAAGGCTGGACGTGTGTGTTTGGACAGCACAAGCTTTTCTACTGCAGCCCTTAAGGACCATAAACCAAGAAAGTGTTCAGGCCAAAGAGGAATTTCATGTTCATTTAGTCATGATTGAGTCTCTGTGAGAGCAAATCATGAGTCTGTCAGATCAGAGCCACAGTGTGTGTTCATGAGCACTGTCTGAACACACATCTAAGAAAATACATTTCCTAATTAGTGCTGTCAAACCATTAGTCGTGATTGATTGCATACTTTTTTTTTTTTGTTATAATATATGTGCACTGTGTATATTTAATATGTATAGATAAATAGACACACATAAATGTTATTTTTACACATTAAATATATTTATCTGTAATATAAATATAAACATATACATGTAAATAAATATGTATGTGTATGTATTTATATACATAATAAATATACACAGTACACACACACAGTGCCTTCACTGCAAAAACTGCTTTTAGCTAAGATTTTTTTGTCTTGTTTCCAGCCAAAATACCTAGAAATTCTTAGTATTTTCTAGACAAGTACAAATCTTGTTTTCAGAAAAAGTGAGTAAAAATAAGTATGTTTTTACAAGCAAAATAATCTGCCAATGGGGTAACCAAAATAATCTTATTTCAAAAACAAAACAATATTATTTTGCTTACCCCACTGGCAGATTATTTTGGTTGTTTCAATCTAAAATTTATTTGATTTTCACTTGTTTTTTTCTGAAAACAAGACTATTATAATATAATTTTTACTTGTCTATAAACTCCTTCTTGATTTAAGAATGTTTTATATTTTGGCTGGAAACAAGAAGAAAAAAAAAAAACTAAAATAAAAACTTTTTTGCAGTGTTGTGAAAGTATTTATATATCTTCATTTAAATTTTTTTTTCTTTCTTTCTTTCTTTTTTTTTTTTTTTACATTTTGTTATGTTGCTGCCTTATGTTAAACTGCTTTAAATTACTTTTCTTTTCATATTAAATCTACACTCCATACACCATAACTGCAGCATAAAACAGGTCTGTAACACCTTTGCAAATGTATCAAAAAAAAAAAAAAAAAGATTCCATTGCATAAGTATTCATATCCTAACTAAATATTTAGCTGAAGCATCTTTACAGCCTCAAGTGTTTTTTGTTTGTTTGTTTGTTTGTTTTTTGATACAACAAGTTTTGCTCATCAGCAATTTGGCAATTATCTGCCACTATTCTCTTCACCTCTTCAACTCTCAAGCCCTGCCATGTTGAATGGGGGCAGATGCACGTTTTCAGGTTTCTCCAGGAATATTTCAATGGGTTCAATTCCAGGCTGTGTCTGGGCCACTCAAGGACATTCAGAGAGTAGTCTATAAGCCACTCTTGCTGTGTGCTCATGGCCATTGTCTTGTTGGAAGGTTATCCTTCTGCCCTTTAAGGCTATCTCTATATTTTGCTGCACTCCCAACTGAAAAATATCAGCATGTTGGTTAGGTATGTTTTGAAGCTGGGGTGCTGGTTTAAAGGGTTAGTTCTCCCAAAAATAAAGATTCTTTAGTAAGTCATTAATTACTCACTCTCATGTCGTTCCAAAGCCATAAGATCTTCGTTCATCTTGTTAACATAATATATGATATATGACATATCGGATGATATCAGAGAGCCATCTGATCCTCCACAGACAGCAACACAACTGGCAATGATCCAGGTCTAGAAACGTAGCCAAATTTGTGTTCCGAAGATGATCAAAGGTCTTATGGGTTTGAAATGACATGAGGGTGAGTAATTAATGACAGAATTTTCATTTTTGAATGAACTAACCCTTTAAGCTGTTTTATGCTGTAAAAAATGACCGTGATTTTAACGGTAAAAAACTGTGAAAATGCTACGGTAAAAACCCGTTAAATGGTTAATGGTAAATTCCTGGGAAACACCTAAACTGACATTCCCAGAATTCCCTGCATTGCATTTTACATTTTGTTTGAATTTTATGTTTTTTCTTTGAAATAACTATGTTTCTTTTTAGTTTTTTTGTATTAGTTATGTTTATTAGGGTTGTATGTTGTTAAATGAATTTTTATTGCACATTTCAGTTTAATAATTCTTACCATGATGGTGTTTAGTGTTTGTGTGAATGACACTGAGCACCTTCTATATATGTTACTATTTAAAAGCTACTTGTGATGAGCTTTGGTTCATCATGTGACTTTCTCATCACTATCTTCATTTGGTAGTCGTCAGTGTATTTCAAAGGTACAGAATGGATTTCACTACTTTAATAGGTTGGTATGTTAACATTATATCAGTTATTACGGTTTATTAGAAATTACGGTATTTAACTGTAAATTTGACTTAAAACCGTAAAACAAAAAATATTGTTACCGTATCTTTCACGGTTTTATTCTGGCAACCACAGCTGCCAGTTTTTTACCGTAAATTTTACAGATTTTTTTTTACAGTGTGGTCTTTTGCTGGTTTATGCTGGTCCTTTGCTGGTTTATGCTGGTCATGTGCTGGCAAAGGACCAGCATAAACCAGCATAAACAGGGCTGAGCGTTCCTTCTACTCTGCCGAGTTCCTCAGTCCCTGCCCCTGAAAAACAGCTCCACAGCATGAGGCTCCTATCAGCACACTTTACTTTTGGGATGGTACTCTGCAGGTGATAAGCAGAGCTGGTTTCCTTCAAACATGATGCTTAGAAATGAGGTTGATCAGACCAGAGAATCCTTTTTCTTGCAGTCTGAGGGTTTTTTAGGTGCTTTTTTGCACATTCCAAGTGTGTTTTCATGTGTCTTAACTGAGGAGAAGACTGAATATTGCCAAAAGACCATAAAGCTCAAACTGATAAAGTGTTGCAGTGATGTTTGTCCTTAATTAGATTTCGTCTATCTCCACATATGATCATGGAGCTCAACCATCAGGTTCTTGGTCACTCTAACCAAAGCCCTTCTCCATCAGTCCCTTAGTTTGGCCAGGAGTCTAGATCTAGGATGAGTCTTGGTTGTTTCAAACTTCTTTCATTAAGGTTAACAAAGACTACATGCTTCTGTGACCCTTAAGTGAAGCAGAATTGTTTTTCTGAACTCTTCCACAGAGTGGCTTGGATCAAACCTGTTTGTCAGCTCTTCAGGCAGTTCTTTTTGACCTCAGTGCATCAGTTGCTCTGATATGTATTATAAGCTACTAAACCTTTTATTAAGATGTGTGTGCCTTTCCCAGTCATACCCACTCAACTGAATTTGCCACAGGTTCACATCACCCTAAGTGTAGTAACATCTACAAGCAATATGAATGCTTCTGAGCTAAGTTAACTGTCCCACACTTTTAAACCTTACCAGACTTTCTATGAGTAAAATACTGGAATCACTGTTGCAGCATCTGTAACACTGACTTTACTGTCTCTGTACCATTACAGTGACTAACTAGCAACAGTGTTGGTAGTTTCATACCGTAAATCAGGCACTACAGTTGATAACTGGCATCAGTGGTTTCAGTTTATTACTAAGTAACACACATGCTTTGGGTAAAATACTGCATATATAATGCATTTATGAATTTATAATGCAGTACTCATTGTGGTACTCTAAAACTTATGAAGCATTTTTTTATGTTACTTCATTTTAAAAAAGAGAAAGAAATGTTTACACAAATACACTTTATTACTTAGGTGTTTATGCATATGTAATCATTGTTTTCTGACTGAAAATGTAAACAGTTTGCAATAAGTAGTGACAAAATTCATCATGGGAATGTAGATCAGTAATTTACCAGTTAATATTATAGATACAATATAATATTATATTGAAAGTAATTTACTGTACTTTATTATTAGTGTGGCTGTAATGCTCGGGTAAAGGATGACGAAACGCGCTGGTAAGTATGAGCAATTTATTGAAATAGAGAATAATGAGAAG
>JAUCMR010000177.1:233654-246734 GCA_032357425.1 Enteromius argenteus | reverse complement strand
AGATGCAATAATATGAATATGATTTAATGCGCTTTTAAACTAGGCTAAGGTGCTTTGACACAAGCACCACGAACACGCACGCTGCTGATAGGATAATTCTGTCATGTGACACTACATTTATTTGCGTTAATGCCCTTTTTCTTGAAAAAAGGTGTTTCCAAACAATTTTTTGGGACATTTGAAGTATCAATATAGAATATATGCGCTAAAGTTAAACGGAAAAATACTGTGTCGTCATTTACAAAATATTATCGATAATTAGCCTAGCATTTCCATCAGCTATATCGGTAAAAAATTTGAAGCGCTAAATATTTATTCGCAAAAACGCCTTGGATGGAAACTTGGCTAATGTTACCAGGGAAACAGATATTTTTAATGAAGCAGCACCTAGTGGTTAAAAATTAACTTGAATTAATTCATATGAATTTACGTTTTCATTCAGACCAGCACAAAAAATCAACAACTGGGTGGCAATATGCTAATGTTTCATGTTGATGTAAACAAGAATCTGCTTGTGATTTCATTTTAATCAATCAATCAATCACTTTTACTTATATTTATATACTTTTAAATATATATTTTACTTATATAAAGTTTATATAACTTTAACTTTATACATGGTGCATTTTTAGATTTAAATCTTTGAAGAATGTTTTCATTTACTTAGAGCTTTGTTACACACTGCATGAAAGATCATTTTCAAACATCCATAATAGGGTCACTTTAAAATGATTATAAGTGGGCCATATGACCAAAGCTTTATATGAATGAATTGTTTAAAGATAGCAATGTATATCAATGCATGCAGGTGTGAATTTACAGAAGGTGAACAATTGTTTCATGCTCGGTGTAAAAGCAACATTCCTCGTGCTCAGTGTGACGCGCCTTGAGAATTAAACTTTGTTTCTTATGAAAGCTACAAAAACCCTTCCATCAAGATCAGTGAGTGACTCACTCTTTTGTTTTTGTTATTTTTGATTAATATTAAGCACAAAGATGACAAATCTGTTAAATCCAATATTTTTGTATGTTGAAAAATAAATACGACCTCACGTGTCAATCACATTTGCACACTGCCTCACACAAAAAATTCAGACACAATTTGGGCTTTTATTGAGGAGTAGAAACACATTTCTGAAAAAGGGGCAGTGATTATTTCATTTCGATTGTTGTATATTCATAATCATTAGGAACAGCAGATGATCTAAGCAGCTGTTCCAGTGATTTAGCAGAACACAACGTACATTACCTTCAATTCTGCTGCTGCTAAATTATACTAAAATTTCACTTTTTTTTTTTCAGCTGCTCCAATGGTTAAAGACAGTGACGAAGAGGATGATGACAAGAAACGAGAGAAGAAGGGAGGGAAAGAGAAAAACGCTAACTCTAATAAAAAGCCTGTGAAGAAAAGCTCCAAGACATCTGGTATGAAGAGGCTGTGGTGTTTGAGGTGTTGTGTGTTGGGTCGTTGTGTCTGACAGGAAGGCTCTGTGTGTCTGCAGATATCAAAGTGTCAGGCTATCTGAACCTGGCTGCTGATTTCACTCACAACTTCACGGACGGGCTTGCAATCGGAGCCTCGTTCCTGGTCGGCCCGGCGGTGGGCGCCGTCACCACCATCACCATCCTCCTACACGAGGTGCCACACGAGATCGGAGACTTCGCCATTCTGGTCCAGTCCGGCTGCACCAAGAAGAAGGTAGAGCTGTCCAGGCAGATCGTGTTCCTCCTTCACCCTGAGTCATGCTGTTTTCTAGGGGTCTTGAAATGAATTGCATCGATGCAGTAATAGACCATAATTGATAACAGCCTACTAATGTCATTCGCATACGTTATTAAAAACATTAAAAGATGTATTAAAAACATGCATGCATGCAAGGTCAAAACACACTTTCATTTTCTTATAATATGCATTTATTTTTAACCTTATTTGTTCAACGACTCCCAAATGATTGGCTTCATGGTACATTTTCCCAAACTCTCAGTCGATTTAATTTAAAGCAGTGTTTGTGAGCTTTAAACACTACAATAGAGACACCTAGTGGCGAAGAATGAACTTGCACTTTCATTCAGACAAACACGAAAAGACCAACAATTGGGTGGGCAAGTGCTAATGACATCAACATTGAAATAGCTTGGAAATCGTTTTAAAAACGACTTATTTCAATGATTCAGCCAACTTTTTTTTTTTTTTTTTTTGACAGACAGTAACTTTATACATAGAGCACTTTCAGATTTAAAACTTTGCAGCATGTTTTCATTCACTTTTCTGTCTTCAAAAATCCATAATAGGGGCACTTTAATAAAATGCACAAAATAAATATGAAATAATCCTGTTGCATGGTGGTATGGCATTGATCTGTGATATGGTTGAGATGACAGTGGTGATGTAATGTAATGGTGAGATGACTCAGAGCTCTGTTGTTTCAGGCCATGTGTCTGCAGCTGCTGACTGCGCTGGGCGCTCTGGCTGGGACCGCCTGCTCTCTGCTGGCTGAAGGGGTGGGAGCCGCCGCCACAGCCTGGATCCTCCCCTTCACTGCCGGGGGTTTCGTCTACATTGCCACCGTCACAGTGCTTCCGGAGCTGCTGGTGGGCCGCTCCAGCCTCGGGCAGTCGCTGCTGGAGATCCTGGCCCTGCTGTTCGGCGTGGGCATGATGGTGCTTATTGCCGAGTATGAGTGAGGCCAGCTCCTGCACCTGAGAGAAGAGCTCTAAAACCAGAGCAGGGTCACCTGACCTCTAGAGACCAAGAGTGTGCTGAGATGAATCATAGCTATGACCACAGTAACAAAAAACTGAATGATTGAGGAAGAAAGCGAAAGCAAAAGAAAAGAAGTGCTGAGCTGCCCTCCAGACCAACATTAACAGATCACTTAATTATTTTAGGCACAGGAACCTTCCCAGGGACCAGCAGCTTGAAACCCCCTGCTCTTCCAAGTACTGATGCAGACAGGATCGGCAGGATCAGGCCCGGAGAGATTTGACTATTACATTCCCAACATTCATCGTCTGTGTTTGCTGGAGCGCTCGTGTCTCATTGGTAGACCACTTTTCTAGAAATATCAGTTATGTTACATGATTAAATCGTTTGATTTTGCTATTCGCACAATAAAGGCTAACGTGATTCTTTCTTGAGCAGTGTGTGCTTTCTCTTTGACGGGGAGATTGTTTGATTCCTCTGCCGAAATATTCAGCTGCGTAGGTGTTACTCGGACTCTCTCACACGCGCACACACACACACTCTTCCCATGAGTCGAGAGGTGCAAGCACACCATTGTTTATTTATTTAGTTTTAGTGTTTGTTTCTGTTCTCTTTGACTGTAACCTTATATTCATGAAGGTGTTTGGATATTTTCTTTTTAAATTTGAAATCTCTGCCTGTGATGTAAACCCTTTACATTCCCATTTAGTGCAAGTCAAGCATTTCTTTTCACAAACAGGTGGAGGCAATGTTGTTCAATTTCAGTTCAATAAAAGAGTTGTACATCTCTAACAGTCTGTGTTTGAGAAATCATCAACTCATTCCTCCTCATGAGTGATGGTGAATCACTTTGACATCCGAGGAGAGAAAACTCCCTAAATCACTCTTTTCTTCAAATGAACAATGACACACTGTCTTACGTCATGTGTGACACATACAACCCGAATTCTGAATGTTGAATTTGTGAATGTTGGGATTTTGTTTTTTGTGTTTTTTTTTTATATGACTAAAATGAAAACTAAAAGAGTTTCAAATCACATTAGCCAATATTTTATTCACCGTATAACATAGAGATCATAACAGATGTTCAAATTTGATGCCTGATACAGATTTTTAAAAGTTGGTGCAGAGGCAACAAAGGGCTGAAAAAGCAAGGAATTTTAAAAGATTCAGCTGGGAGAACATCTAGCAATTAAGTTAATGGTCATCAGGTCAGATTAGCTATAAAAGGGATGTCTTAGAGAGGCTGAGTTTCAGAAGTAAAGATGGGCAGAGGCTTTTTCGGTCTGTGAAAGAGTGTAAAAAAAGATTGGAATACTTCAAAAACGATGTTCCTCAATGTCAAATTGCAAAGGTTTTGGTAATCACATCATCTACAGATTCAGAGGAACTGGAGAAATATCTGTGTAAGGGACAAGGCTGACGACCTTTGTTGGATGCTCATGATCTTCAGGTCCTCAGATGACACTGCATCACTCATCACATGATTCTGTCATTGATATTACTAAATGTAGTTTATAAAACGCGTTTCGGGAGAAGTGCGCGAAGGTAATCATCTCCGATCTCTGCCTCTCCAATCTTCCAATTATCCCGTCTTCCTATCAGCTCCCTAGCATAGGCCTATAAAACATCCGTTCCTCCATCCTTCCTTATCTTGATCTCAGTATCCCTCCTCCTCCCTGACTCCTGCCCAATTTACCCAGGGGGAGCACTCAGGGTTAGGATCTGGCCATCTGCCTCCTTCTCATTCCGAGCCCTTAGGGCTGTCCACCCTAGGGCTCGGCAGCCCTCCTAACCCTGAGCATTTCTCCCTGGGCAGCACGCCAAACAAGCTTCGCCTATTTCCAGAATCCACTGTTGGTACATTTTAGATTCCACCTGTATTTTTGACACTGGAGTGCACTGCATCTGCAACTATCACAGCACTGGATTGTTCCGAACTGCAGTTATGAATGAATAATGATAAGTTTGCAAGTATGTTTTTTTAAAGATAACATCTAATGTCCATAAAAAACTATCTGTCAGAAAATCACAGCATATTTTGTACGAAGAAAAAAGGCAGTGCTTAAAAGAACATTGATATAAGGATGATGCAGGGATATTTGGCAGTGAGTGTATATCGTGTGAAACAGCGTGATGTAGGGAGAGAGAGAAAAGGGAAGAAGAGAAAGCCCCTGAAGCACTTCTGCTCAATTTCATCACAGACTAGTAGAAAGTAGAAATAGTCATTATTACATCACAGCATCACGTGAGGTAAGGTGGTCTTTGCTCAGACAGGGCCAGATCAAACTCTCAGTCCTCTGATATTCCAGTCTCTGGATATGGACTTTGTCTCCCAGCAGTGATGCGAGTCAGAGGAAGTTTACTGCTTTTTTTACAATTTAGTAGCTGAAAAACGTGTAAAACTGAGTGTTAGAGAGTGTTAGTAGAACCACACAATATGAAGAACAGTAGCAGTGGCTCTTGTCTGAGCGGTCAGTGGTCAGGGTGTTCTCTCAGGTTGATGTACAGCTCTGTGCTGTGAGATCTCTGTTGAGTGAGGCTTGAAGCTCTGACAGCAGCAGCAGTAGCAAAGAGTAGTATGAGAGCCGCCAGAGAAACCCCGGCAAACATTAGCACCCGTTCCGTCACATCCACATGACCCGTTCCTGAACAACAAACACACAAACATATTAAGAAATACTGTCTGACCTGCACATGATCTCATCTAATGTAATACATGCAATACTCTTGCTTTGTCTTAATTATACATTTATTTATCTATTAAGCTTTTTGTTTGTCTTAAAAAGGAAAGCAAATTGCAATCAATTGAATTTTTTTGACTTGAATTGAGTGATGTACAACCCCTATTCCAGAAAAGTTGGGACAAAAAATTTCTTAAAATCAAGAATTTGTGATTTGTTCATTCTCTTTAACTTTTAACTTACAAACGTACAATAAAAAGATTGCGTAAAGATTTTGATAGCTGTAACACACTCCAAAAAAAGTAGGGACAGAGGCATGTTTAACACATCAACTGTCTCTTTAATTACAGCATTTCACTGTTATCACAGGACAGACACTCATAAAGTGGAAGCGAAAGTATAAATAAAGGATGGAATGAATGCTGCTCTGTGTCTGGTGTGATTACACAGCCAGTCATTCAACTGCAGAGAAGGGATTTCACCGCTTCATTGTATAGCATTGATTTCATGGACTAAAGGCTTATATCAGTGAAGCAGCAGGGAAATTGGAGAGCGATGCCCTTCTTTCCCAACTCACCTTTGAGACACTCAGTTAGATCCTCTATGTTCTGTCCATCAGCTGTGAAAATCACACAGAGAACAGACAAAGTACAGTGAAAGTTCATTTCTGTTCTCATTGATTCATTCTTTCATCATCTCTGTGAACAGAAATGCATCTTGCTTATGTCTTAAGTCTCGGAAGAGCTCTTAAATGTATTCAGATAATCTGTAGAAGGAACGGGCTGTGAAGTGTGTGTAAGATCACACAGACAATGTTAACATTCACATGTCCAGCTTTAACTTAATGTTTCAGCCATTAACACTGATGTGTAGGGTCATTCCCTGGATCTGCTCTTTTTGACCTGGCCTGTGTTTCCTCAAAATTCTGAGTCTGTAAGCAGAACCTAGACACCATAGTGATCTTCTTTTTACCGTCATATCTGGTGTGTCCCGCTTGTACCTATCCTGACATGTTTTCATTTGCTTTGAAATAAATTCATGATAATTAATTAAAAAAAAGTTAAAATAAATTACAAATAGCTGTTTAAAGAAGTTGAAAGTCAACCACTGACCCTATCAAAGCTTCACAAAACCAAAGATCTACATCTATTCTACCTGTTACACAAGCATATGGAATCAAGGAATCCGTTAGTAGTAAAATAAATCTAGCAAAATAATTGTTTTAAAATACATTTCGGTTTCAGTTCCAGCCTGTTATTCCATATCTTTTTATAATAAATTTGAAATATATAATAATAAAAATGTTATTTATTTATATAGTGCCTTAAACTCAAGGATACTTTACAATTAACCTCCAATTGGTGAAGATAAAATCAATCATTAATCCAGAGGATAATGTCAAACAAAATACAGGAAAAGAACGGAACACTGGACATCAGAGGAATAATATGTAGATAGGACAGATGAGACAGAAGTCAACTTATGAAAGATAACATTCAAGTAAATTTAAGCAGCTATATACAAATGCTGTTTCAGCATGTCATGGTGAAGTTATGTTTCTGACCTGCTTTGACGGTCAGACACGCCACCGGAGTCCCGTTGCAGTAATACAAGCCTTCATCCCAGGCCGAGACGAACCAGATGAGCAGGGACAGGTCTGGTAGCGAGCTGTGGCTGTGATTCTGCATGTGTCTGGTCACATGTCCGTTATCAGTGCTGAGGATGGACACTCGGTGTCCGTGCAGATTTCTGCTCCAGGTCACTCTCCCAGCCTTCAGCTGACCGCAGGGCAAAATAGCCATGCCCCTGGGTCGGACCCGCTGGAGCTGGACAGCTGACAGATAAACCCACAGAATCATGCATGTCCTGATTTTGCCAAGTCTAATGTGTCCCTAGGTCAACATATTTTGTTGACCCTGGAACAACATTTTAATGCAAAAATGTAGTCTTGACCATGTTTCTACACCTAAAATTAACCTTACCCATGAGTAACACTGATTGTAAGCCTAAACATCACAAAAACTGTAAACTGTTTATTCAGATCTGACTGGTTAATCACAATGTTGTCCCAGGGATATGTTGCACTTGGTAAAATCAGGTTAGCGCAGCAGGCCACCACAGCTCTGAGAGCACAAGAACAGTAACGAAGCAGACATACCTTGTGTTGTAAGAATCAGTCCACACAACCACAATACAGCGGGAACACTCATCTTCTCTGGTCAGAGCTGCTGTCTCAAACACTTCCTTAAGAAACCTTCACTGGGAGTGCCACATCATGTGCCTGCTGTCAAGACATTCACTGCTGCTCTCAGAGAAGCTGCGTGTTATAACCTAGAGGATGTGTGTGTGTGTGTGTGATTACTAGAGAGTACTGTGTGTTACTTCTGTTTCCAGTATTGCATTTAGACTGCAAGTGACATTGAATAAAATCCAAAATAAAGACTTGAGTAAAAAGTGTCCCGTTCAAAGGATTTTGAACTTGTTAGATCATGCTTTTGAAAGTGTGCATCTATGAAGGAATGTGAGTTGCCTTCAATATTAGTTTATTAAGGAACTTAATACTTGCCAGTTGAAGAGTTTATCATAAGTGTATACAATATTCTGGCATTAACTGATAGTAATTTACTTTTAACGCATTGTTAATGTTTCTGTGTGATCCTGTCATATTAGTTACTGAAATTTTATGTAAGTTTATGATCAAGATGTTTATGTTTTTACATGCACTTTATGTAAGTTACCTGAGCAGTTCTGAGAAATGTGTTCTCCATTTCTAACCACTAGGTGGAGAGGTTGGTATAAGATTTCGATGTGGTTTATGCAGTAGGATTCTTTCAACATTTAACCAGTGAATTTCACCAGAGATTATGTAAACTGTTCATGTAAATAATGTATTTGCAATAATCAGTATGTCTCAATATTTCCCAGACGTTTGAAGTTAGGGTGCTGCATATAATATTATCTAGAGAAACACGTCTGCTAAATTGAACAAATTTTATACTTAATGCACATTTATTGTGCGGAAGTAATGCTGAAGTCCAGTTACTTGGTATATTTGCAAATATACTTTAGGCACACTTTAAATATTTAGAATTTAAAGGGCAGTATTACACAATACTCATTAAAAGTGACTTGAACACACATTTTAGGCTTATTAATCAGAAATATGCATTGTGTACAAGTAATACTCCAAATAAGTTTAATAATTTTTTTTCTATCAGTAGGTCTCGAGTTATCTGTCAGTAAATTAATAAATTTGAACTATAGTTAGAATTAAATAAATATATTTTAAATATGTTACTTTTTTACTAGGGTAGTAGGCTACTACTACGATTACCAAGATTTCAGAGAATTATTTTTTAAGATTTTTATAAAATTTAGTTTAAATAATGTGAGACTTAATTTCCACTGTTAAACAATTTTTTTATTTCAAACTAATTACTGTAGGCCTATTTGAAAATGCATAACCACCATTACTTTATGAACGAATTAAGGCACAACAGCTTGTCTCTGTCTCACTCGCTCTCTTCTGAAGCAGCTCCACCTCATCTGTCCTCTAATATGAAAATGACTCAGTTATGATCATACTGAGTCTAACATATTAAACTAGCATCCAGAGTCTTGTCTGGATGTATGCTTGCCATACATTGGCTGTGTTAACTTGCATTAACATGCAATCTCCGTGATCCATCATGCAGATCTGATCATCATATCAGGTTTCCATCCAAGGACTTTTTTACAGAAAAATATTTAGCACTTCAAAATTCTTATATAGCTGATGGGAGTGCCATTTATCGATAAAATTATCCCATGTGTCAACACAATTTTTTTTTCTGCTTAATTTAAGTGCATAAATTCTATATCGATAATTCAAATGTTGCATACAATTGTTTGGAAACACATTTTCTCGAGGAAAAGGCATTAACACAAATAAATGTTGTGTCAAATGACAGAATTAACCTACAGGCAGCATCCGTGTTCGTGGTGTTGTGTCGAAGCACCGTTTCTCTGTAGACTAGTTGCGCATAAATCATATTAATTTTATTGTATGTAAAATTTTATGTATGGTAAGAAAAGGATGAGTTGCCTCTCAAACATGAATATCATAATTTGATGTTGCTTTAATATGTTGAAATTTATAATGTATTAATTTTGTTGTGAAGATGAAAGTTGTTGAGTAAATGCATCTTTGTGTGGCGCGGACAGGATCACTTGATTTTTTTCCCCTTATAAAAGTGGAAACAGCTTACAATTCTCGTTCAAGAATAAAGAAAAAGGCATTGTTCAAAACTATTCTAAATATTTATTTTATTTATGTACAATCACAATAAAAAACAGTTCTGTAAATAAAGGAAACACATGGGATGCTGCTTTCTAAAGAGCACATGACAGAAATTAACTAAAATTCTGCATATAGGCTGCTACTTGTTTCATTTTTTCATTTGTTTTGTTAATGTATTATTTATTTTAAAAACATATCTATTTCGCATATGGGGCTATTTATTTATTTTACATAGCTTCATTATGTTTTCTCTGTTCACACAAGCTCTGTGCATTCTGATGTTTATGCTGCTTTTTGCTTGTATAAAATTAATCCCTGAAATTGAATTTAGCTGTTTTTAATGGGTCACAGCCACATATGAATTTAAATTAAATTGTAATCTAACATAATCTTGTCAGTTAATAATATGTAGGCTACTGTATACAGGCCACCAGGGCAGCACACAGGCTTTATTAAAGAATTTGGGGATTTTCTTAGTACTGGCTGCAGATAAAGTCTTAATTGTTGGTAATTTTAATATCCATGTTGATAAAAAAAAAAAAAAAAAATGCATTAGGATCAGCATTCAGAGACATTCTAAACTCTATTGGGGTTAGACAACATGAAAACAAAACTAGAGGTATTCCATATAACCTGGCGGGAAAGTACCCTATACAGAATCGGATTACTTTTTGTCTCTTCTAGGAGAAAACAAACATAACCCCTGGTATTTATTCAATACAGTAACTGAATTAACAAAAAATAAAGCATCAACAGGTGCTGACATTCCCCAAGATCACAGCAGTAATGAATTTATGAACTACCTTACTTCCAAGATCAATACTGAGGGAGATAGCATTGTAACCATTTAACAGTCAGCTACAGTATCGCATCAGATAGCGCACTATAGATCCCCTAAGAAAATTTTCCACGTATTCTCTACCATATGAGAGGAAGAATTGGGTAACACTTTCTACGAAGCCTGTATTTATAATGCATTATAAAGACATTCTTGATACATTATAATGCATCCATAATGCCTTATAAACAACTTAATAATATGGTATATCATCTTACAAATAATCATAACATTATAACATTCGGGGCATGTTTGAAAGATTCACCGGCTCATCCTGCAACGAGACACAAGAGGGAACAAGTAGACACAAGATACGAGGCATTTCATCTTTCAGTCCATGCCATGACACAGTTCTGACTTCAGTCCACCCATGTCAGGTGAGCCAGGGATGGCCTAACACCACGGGTGCTGGAGGAGAGTCAGTGAGATAAAACTTTATTCGAACTCGGTTGGTAAATCCAGCAGAATTATCTCTCTCTGAACGCGATCAGCCAGCCTATGCAGGAACACGTCCCACTGCAGCTTCTCATTCCATCCACACTCAGCCGCCAGAGTTCAGAATTCGATTGAATACTCCGACACCATCCTCTCTCCCTGGCAAAGATCGGTGAGCCTCCTGGCTGCCTCGCGCCTTACCATGGCGTGATCGAACATGGACCGCATCTCTCTGGACAGACGGTGAAATGAAGAGCAGCATGGCTATTGGTTCTCCCACATCGCCGTTCCCCACAGCCCTGCTTTACCAGACAGCAAAATCAAGACAAACGCCACCTTCGACTCCTCCGAAACAAACGTTAGCGGCTGGGGCAAAAAGAACATGAAACACTTTGATAAAAATGCTCTACCCATGTTTGGTTCACCGCCAAACCTTTCAGAAGAGGGCAGACAGTGATGGCGGCAGACAGCATGGCGACGCAGGGACCACAATAGGCAGCCCCCCGGAAATGAGAGCCATGCAAGGTCAGAACCTCGCAGGTGAGACAAGATCTCGCTGACGATCAGAGACTGAAAGGAACCACGGACCTCGCTGAAGAACAGCCCTGCAGAACAGAGACCTCGCTGATGACCAGAGCCTCGCTGTAAACAGAAGGACAACTCCAACTGGATACACAGGGAATCCAGGTGAGCAACCACGTCAAGCGAGGAGACACACACGGGTAAGCACTCATTAAGTAGGGCTGTTAACAAGCCACAACTGGAAACAATTGGCTCGCATCAGCCCTTAGACAAACCCACTCACACCCACTACATACTATAAATGATTGAAATGTCAACATTGTACTATTATTTCATATCATTAAAAATACTCCGTGTCAGAGAATACATCTGTCTAACCGTCAGCCTTTACATTGCAGTACACACTACAAAGTATTGAAAACCTGTTGTGTAAACACGTTAATAAATCATTTACAACACTATCTGCATCCCCTAGTCTAAAGTGTGAACTACTCATTAGTTGTAAATGTTTTACTCATCACTGGTAGATCTTTAACCCCAGTGTGTATGCACTCACAGCCTGTAACCGGCAGGTTTGTAAAACATTTACAACTGATGAGATGAAGGTGTTGTAAATGATTTATTCATGTGTTAGTAGATAATAGTACAATGTTGGGTAACTCTTTATAATAACGTTCAGTTGCAAGGCATTCGTAAATGATTAGTTAATGATGAACTAATAATTTACAAAACATTCATAAGCAATTAATAAGTGATATGCTAACAAGTTACGTATGTTTTGTTAATTAATTTTCAAGTCATTTACAAGTGATTAGATCATGATTAATTAATCATTTACAAAACGTGACTATACATTCATAAATTATTATTAAGTAATATGCTAACGATTTACAAATCTCTCATAAGTTATCTTAAATAGCATGATGAAATAATCCTTGGTAAAAGATTAATACATGATACTAAATGTGTTATGATGTCCTGTTGAAGTGCCCACAAGCCCCTCCAGAGGGCACTCCATCCAGATTTTCACCTTTACCACAGAAACTCCATTTCCCATGCTGCATCCCTGGACTGATCACACTCACACCTGCACCTCATTCACACACACACCTGCAGCTCGTTACCACACCCATTTACTGATTACACAAACACATTTAAGCCACAGCCAAACACCCACTCACTGCGAGGTCTTGTTTTCCCAGTGTTCTTTTCTGAGCAATCTTTCCGTGTTTGTTTTCCCGTGTTTTGATCTAGGACTGTTTATTCGTTGTTTGATTGTTTGCTCCCTGCCCTGATTTCTGCCTGATTCCATAGACCTTGACCTTGACCTTACTAGTTAATATATATTAATGTGTGTTTACATGGACCCTCTTAATGCAATTATAATAAGATTTTGAAAGTACTGCGATTAAACTTTAACAATACTTTGATTTAAATAATGCAATTATGCTCATAATCGCAGCAAGCGTAATCGTATTAACATAGGTGGCCTATGCCAATTTTAATCAAAATATTCAGACATGTAAACACCTTAATCATAGTATTGCCGCTCTGACCAGTCTTTTACGGCTTTTACTACTGTTTCGGCTATTAAAATAGTTTAGTTTTGTGTGTAATG
>JAUCMR010000177.1:186381-201531 GCA_032357425.1 Enteromius argenteus | reverse complement strand
AAAATATTGCATAAAGGCATTACTGCTGTGATCTTGGGGAAAGTCAGTACCTGTTGATGCTTTATTTTTCGTTAATTTAGTCACTGTATTGAGTAGAATCCAAGGGTTATGTTTGTTTTCTTCTAAAAGAGATGAAAAGTAATCAGATCTAGCCCTTTTTAATGCTTTTCTGTAATTAGCATATTTTCCTGCCAAGCTAAACGAAATACTTCTAGCTTTGTTTTCCTCCAGCTACGCTCCATTTTCCGGGCTGCTCTCTTCAGGGTGCGAGTGTGCTCATTGTACCACAGAGTCAAACTTTTCTTTTGACCTTTCTTAAGCATAAAGGAGCAACTGTATCTAAAGTGCTAGAAAAGAGAGAGTGTTTTCATCACGTTTTTCTGCACTATTGGACGTGCTAAGGTATTATATATTCACACTCAAAGCCGCGAGCACCACCCGCTGGTGAAGACGTCTACCAGCAGAAGGCTTCTTGGATCGGTAATCTACTGCTTTTCCTGCAGTTCCCGGATGTGATTCTGTCGTATTTAAAACACTGAATTTGAACCAGCGAATTTTGTAAAGTGAAATAAAACTAACCGAAAATTGCCTGATGAATATTTTAACAGTGAAAAAGTTGGTAAAATGTTTTCGTTTGAAATATTCACTACGTAAATATACAACTATGTTAAAATTCAAGACATGAAATACAATGCATTAAAATGCAAGCACTGTTAATTGCAGTGTGGTTTTTTTTTCGATTTGTGAAATTCAACAAGTGTTTTATTTCAAAATACTTTTGTCATTGATTTTGTTCCATAGAAGTGGCACCAAATAAATGAATTTTCATGTAAAACTCGCAAACTGGTTGATCAATGTTTCCATCCTTCCACCAGAGGAATCAGGCTCGTCTACAAGTTGATGATACATTTTCTCTGTCTCACATAAGTGCAGTGGGATGTTGACTTCAGACATCCGTAAAGTTATGAAAAGCATGAAATGAGGTAACTGGATTGCAGGCAATCTCTGCTTCAGTTGATACAAACATAGCAAATTCTTAAAGAAAAAAAAAAAAAATAGGATACTTGAGATTGTCAGTGAGATGCTGTGTAACTTGGTTGACCACAACAATCATTTAACTTATCATCTCTTCTGAAGAAAGAGCATCTTGTCAGCAGAAGAAAGACTTTTCTTATCAATAAGTGCCATGAAGGATTATTTTAAATTTAATTAAATGAATGGGGTCACCTGCGAAGACGGGAGGCTCTGGGACTGGAAATTTGCTCATTGTCATGCCAACTTGAAGTGCTTGAACAAGAAGAGACCTATCGGTAGCTTGTGCTTTAACTGACGTTTTTGTGGTTTCATGATGCACACTTTGATGAATTTCTTATTTCTTTTCTGCATTTTCTCAAGAGAATTCTCTTCTGTACGACTACAATCTTCTGAAAAACTAGCCTTTTCTCTCTCAACTTCTTGACTGTAGACTTCTAGTTTAGCTTGAGCTTCTTTAAGATCTTTTTGCACTTGAATTCAATTTTCTCTTTTGCTGATCTTCTTGCTGATAGGCTAACATTTTTTTCAGTTGGACCAGGTGCACGTTTTGAACGGCACGTATTTTCACTTTGTGTTTCCATATGTTGGCTATCGATTACCTTATTTGAACCTGCGTCTGATTTTGACATTTTCTTGTATTTGCAATTCACCAAAATTACACTTGATATTTCACACTCAAGTTATTTAACAATAGATGCTCAGCAAATTCGCTTTAACCACAAATGCTGAAACATTAACTCTTAAATGCAAAACTGATTAATTCTGAAAACTTTTGTCCATTTAACAGGTGAACTGCACGTGCAACAATGTCTATTACCTTTAAGTCCCATACAATAAACGAGAGAAGATTTGTCCCTTCATTGTTAATTTTATTTTTTGTCTTTGGTACTCAATGCAATCCACCAAACAGTTTGGAACAGTTCTCTTACTCTGAGTAGTGCATCAAATTAGTCCATCCGCTGAGAGTTTGTGTTAATCTTGGTCTGTTAAGAGAGCAATCACTGCCCCCGATGAGTGCACCAACAATAAAGTTTCTTCACCAACCATGGCGTCCTTTAAACAGCACCGTGGTTCGACAATGGCAAGCTCTTACTGTAGCTCCCTGGCTTAATAAAAGGATAGACGACTCTACGACTGCTAATTCCCACACTTTATTCAAATGTTCGTCACAGACAAAGTGACCGTTGAATGCGTAAGACATAGTGAGAATCTACCGTAAGAACTTGTTCAAAGAAAAAAACAAGACAAAATCAATAAAATTTCAAACATTGAAAACAAAATAGAAACAAACACCTGAACATAATACAAAATAACAAAAATAACAGGTAACAAGAAATCTCATTGTACCTTGTTCTCCATTTTAAACCAGGAACTAAATTCTTGAACCTCCTTATTAACCATGAACCTTTAGAATCGTGACCATGTGCATCTGGATTTCGTTCCGTACTGAAATGTTTGGAGCGTACCCCTACTATATCCGCTCATGCCAGGGAGCATCAAAATAAAAGACTTCTGTTAGCATAACACAAATAAAATACAAAATATAGAAAATAAGTTGACACCAAACCAGATATGAAAAATAAGAAAAAGAAAAGATACAATCAAATCAACACACACCTAATGTAAGCACACACACGTTGGTAAGATGGACAACGATGCCGAGAGCAGAAGCTATAGCGGTTCTGAGAGCTGTGTGGAAGTGGAGGCCTTCTCCCCACCAGAAGTCTTTCTTCAAAAGACAATCCATGAAACTGGTTTGCACTAGTCCCCAGTTCACAAAACTGTCCGGTAAATTTTTTTCTTTACAACCATGTTTTTGTAGGACACAAAATGCAGCCAAACTTCAACTCTGGTCGAAAAACAGCAGTTTTGTGTTGTTGCACTGAACAACTACACAACAAAAACGAAAGTTAAACTATTGACACGATTGCGACTTTACCATGCATAAATAGGCCTTAAGTCTTAAATTGTACAAGAAAGTCTTAATTATGATTTCTAGAGGTCTTACACTTAGAGACAGAAATTCCAGAATTGCAATATGGCTGAATGTGATGATCAAACTTCAAAATACTATGATTTCATTAATAAACATGAGTGCTGCGCGTTCAAAGTCCGGTGAGCTGCTGTCAGAGAATGAATCGGTTAACATAAGTTAAACTAGTGCATGTTCGAGTGCCTTCTTTCACTGCATGATTCACAATGTTTAAGATATGGGGGCAGAAAATGTATAGCCTATTATTTATATTAGCCTATATTTCATATAGTTAATATTACACGGAGTGTAACGTGTTTTTTTTCTTTTGTTTGTTTGTTTTGTTTTTTTGTCTCCAAAGGTCAACATGATTACAAATGATTTTATGCAACAGTTCAATAAACAAGAAGTTACAGTAATATTGACTCTTTCCCCGCCAGCGTTTTTTTTTTTTTTTAGTTGCCAGCCACCGCCAGTATTTTTGATGATTTTCACCTAAATTGCCAGCCTTTATAATATTTTCTGTTATGCATATATGAACATGTTATATACCAAAATAAGAACCACGTCTCTGCTTTCAAAGAAAAAAAAACAAAACAATTGTATTCTATATGTGTTCATGTTTTATCATCACTTTAATCCCGATAGATTTAATCTGAAATACAACATTCTGGACAAAATTAAATTTTATCACATTTTCAAGCAAAATACATTCAGATATCATATTTCACCTGTAAATAATTATATGAATAAATGAAATTGCATTCAGTAAACAGAACAAACACACAAACGTGTATGTACACACGAACACAAACACACACACACACACACACATACATGTATCCACAACATAACTAGAGATGTTTGTAAAGGCATTTCTGTCGCTGACTAACCTACTTTGTCTCAATCAGATTCAAAATGGTCAAAACACGATCTACATGCATGAGTTACATATATGATCTATATTATGATCTATGATCTATATTGTCTCTGTTTCTTCCGTTTATGATGATCGTCATTTTTTTTCTCAAGGCCGATAGACCCGGGAAGTCCCATAACTAAAGAGTAAAGAGACTTACGTTTTAGACGCCACATTTCCTGCTTTTGCTCTAGTTTGGCAACAAAAATAATTCTAAAAACACAGCCACAGCACTCTTTTGCTTCTTTGATGGCATTTTCTTTCTGAATGAATCTACATTTAAATAATTCGGTTTAATTCCAATGACTCTATTAACAGTGACATGCTGCCACCTACTGGCAGTTTTAATTTTACATTTAAAATATTTTAATTTTGAAAAAATTAAATAATAAAAATTACTCAAAGGTAAAAATGCCCATAAAGCGTCCTGGAAAAAGATACATTTTTATCACAATTTCTATCGCTGTGAACTGACCACACAGAATATGCCGAATATAAAAAAATGTAAAAAAACTTTCTGTTTTAGTGAAAGCTTGTATCTGAATTGTACATTATGCTTTTTACAGTAATCTTAGAGTTTAATATGGTTCTATAGACTTTACCCTTCCCCACTCATATGGTATTTATTCTATTTTTGCAGGTCTTGAAAAGGTCTTAAAGTCTTAAATTTGAGCCTTAAAATCCTGCAGAATACCTGTTTAATGTGAAAATATTTTTTATTTTATTTTTTTTCTTATTTGCGACTCGTTTTGCCAGCACTGGTCACAAATAACCCTTCTTGATGAAAGTAGATGGATTACAGTGAGTGCACTGGTCTGGTCCTTAGATGAAAGTTTTGAAGAGACAGCAGCGCATGATCAAGAACCGGGAATCAGCCTGCCAGAGCCGCAAGAAAAAGAAGGAGTACCTGCAGAACCTAGAGGCCCAGCTGAGGGAGGCGCAGCAGGAGAATGAGCGTCTGCGCAGGGAGAACCAGGCTCTACGACTGAGACTCTCTGCCAGAGAGGTGTGTGTGTGTGTCTGCTCAGAGACAACCAGTCTCTACAACTGAGACTCACCACCAGAGAGTGTGTGTATGTGTAGGGTCTCAGGCTTTGTCTAACTGTGTGCTGTGTCTTACAGGCCTCTGAGTCCAGCGGCAACAAGGGAGCGCTGTGTGTGATGGCTGTGTTCCTCTTCGTCACCTTCACCTTCGGCCCCGTCAGGTAGACGAGCACACACTCCAGACTCATTGACAAAGAACAATCTGCTGATACTGAAGCAGATCGTCAGGTCTTCTGTTTTTGGTATTTTGGTTTTTTCAGTTTAATGTGTTATTTAACGCTGTTAACGCAGGGACGGAGCTTATGGTTGGCCACCCCACTCATAACTGCTATCTGTCTGTCTGTTTTTTGTTTTTTTTGACAAGAAGTGCATTTATTAAGTCGCAGAATGTCTTTACAATCACATCAAACCATAGATGTTTCAGATGCGAACTCCAGCTGTACTTCAGCAGTAGGCGCGAGTCAAACTAGCGTGGAAACTACTGAGCTCGCAGTGCTGTATCCTGTATCATTTCATATCAAAGCGCAAAAGAAACTGTGTGCATGCAATGTCGTGGTCAGTTACAGCATGAAGTTACCAAAAAGGTGTTTAAAGCTGCCTTAAAACTGTACGTGTAATATGTTTTTTATATATATATTTATTGTCACGAACTCCTCGGCTCAAAGAGTAGGGACATAGAGAGACAGACACCGTTGGGGCAACGTTAAATTATAATCGCAATTTTATTTACAAAATATATTTACATAAGTCAGTGGATGGAAAACACAAAGAGAAAAAGATAAAGTGTAGTGCAAGTCAACAAGTGTACGTGTAATGCATAAAAAAGCAAAAGGGTTCCAGCAGCCAGCCTGCTGGGGTGTCAGGCCAGCACAGGCAAAAGAGCGACGAGGACTCAGGCCACAGCTTTTATTCTGCCTCCCATTAACAGGGAACCACGCCCTCAAACAAACCAGCTCCTCCTGCAGATCGAAAAGGCAACAGGCATTAGTCTAAGAATACTTAGTACTTTATGTGGAGGGAGGATAAGATGCAACACAAAACGGCAGAGCAAAGCGTCACATCACTCCCCCCCACAAAACAGAAGCCCATTTCATGGGTTTCTGGAAAAATATCTTTATATACATAAACCCACAACCCAATAATGACCAAAAAACTAAAAACCAACGTGCACACACTCACAGGCCTAAGTGAGCACCAGTAACACCCATACACTTCTCATTCCAATCAACCAAACAGTCCACACTGTCTCACACACAAACTTATACCATTTCCCCTCTCCCGTGCATCCGGCGCCTGAACACACAGGTCAGAAGAAAACAGAACAAGTTAAGTAACAGACAACATAACAACATGACAACATGACATTCATTGCAACCCCTCCGGGGCTCGAGAAAGAGCATCAGCCATAACATTCTCACGGCCACGGATGTGCCGAATTATTAGCCTGTAGGGCTGGAGGAAAAGTGCCCACCTCATTAGTCGCTGGTTAGAATTTTGTAGCGACTGAAGAAATGTGAGGGGATTGTGAGCTGAAAAAAACACAACAGGATGTAAACCTCCCCCCACATAGACGTCAAAATGTTGGAGAGCCCATATTAAAGCCAAAGCCTCCTTCTCAATAGTCAAATAATTCAACTGATTTTTATTAAACTTTCGTGAGAAGTAACATACTGGCCTGTCAATGCCAGCATCACCCTCTTGCAGCAGCGCTGCACCTGCACCAACTTGGCTGGCATCAACCTGTAAAAAAAAAAAAAGGTTGCTCCAGCTTTGGCACAGCCAAAACCGGTGCAGAAGTAAGCAACAGCTTTGCATGATCAAATGCTTGTTGACAAACAGGCGTCCACTCAAATTTGACAGCATTTTTTAACAAATTGGTCAATGGAGCAACCACAGTTGAAAAGTTGGAACAGAAGTTCCTATAATACCCAGCCGTTCCTATAATACCCAGCCATTCCCAAGAAACGCATCAACTCCTTTTTTGTGGCAGGAGGAGGAAACTTGTCGATGGCCATCACTTTTGCCCTTAAAGGCCGCACAGCACCCTGCCCAACTACCTTGCCCAGATAAACCACAGTGGCCTGCGCAAACTCACATTTTGCCAGGTTTACTGTTAGATTAGCCGCCAGTAACCATTCAATCCATTCAATCCCACGCACTCCATCCTCAGCTGCCACCTGAGAAATGTCGGGTACATCTGGCCTCACAGCAAGACCCACGGATTTCGACACCAGCTCTTTTCCTTGCATCTGCAAGGATGAAGAGAAATAAGTCTTAAGCAAATTGACATGACAAAGTTGAGTTTTTTTGTCTTATTTCCGGAGTTGACACAATATAATTTGTTTCTGAGACCTGACGGACAACAGTGTATGGCCCCAAGTACTTGGCCTCAAACGGTGACCCTGGAATCGGCAATAATGCAAGAACTTGATCACCTGGGCTAAAAGCCCTAGAAACTGCCTTGCGGTCATAAAGTTGTTTCATTTTACTCTGGGCATTTCTTAGGTTTTCACTTGCCATTTGCCAAGTTAAAAATAATTTGCGGCGAAAACCCTGGACATACTCTGCCATACTCTTTGGTGATTCTGCAATGTCCAAATCACCACCCAACACCGATAGAGGCGTACGCACTTTTTGGACAAAAACAAGATCATTAGGGCTAAACCCTGTACTCTCCTGTACTACTGCGCACACCGCCAGCAAGAACCAGGGCAAACCCTCCTCCCACTCTTGTTTCAGCTCTATACAGTAAGAACGTAACAAGGACTTCAAGGTAGCACCCCCTGACTTTGTGCATGATATGCACTGCTAAGATTATGCACAATGCGCAACTCCTGCAATGCCCCAGTAAAGGCTCTAGACGTAAAGTTTGAACCACAATCACTTTGAATCACTTTAGGTATGCCAAAGATGGAAATGAAGTGAGACAATGACTTCAATACGGTCTTGGTGTTAATTGACCTTACAGCATATGCTGCAGGATATCGCGTAGCTTGACACATAATTGTGATCATATACTCCATACCAGACTTAGATTTTGGCAGGGGTCCCACACAATCAACAATGAAGTGCTCAAAGGGAGATGTAACAATTTGAATAGGCTTCAACGGAGCTGGTTTTATGGACTCAATAGGCTTACCGGTAACCTGACATACATGACATGATTTGATAAACGCTGCAATGTCACGTTTAATACGAGGCTAATAAAAGCTCTGTAACACATGGCTATAAGTCTTTTTTACACCAAAGTGACCAGATGCTTCTCCATCAGCAGCCTTCAACAATAACTCACGATACTTAACAGGCATCACCACCTGTAGCACCTGACCTGCCACATCTGGGCCTGCATGAGGTGACCACCTTCGAAGCAGTAACCCATTTTGGACAAAATACCCATGACCCACATTCAGATTATCTGCAGCCATTGTGAAATACTTTTCTAAAGTGGCATCATTTTTCTGAGCCTCAACCACCTCGTTTATTCACAAAGGTGCTGGCAATACTGGAACGAACACCGTAGTAAGGGATCCAGATACATCTGAAGGTTTTTCCGCCTGCGCTCGAGCCATAGCACTAGTAACTGTGCAGGCAGTGAAAACTTCAGGAAAAGCCTCTAAACACTTGTCAGACTCCGGAGATGACACTACCCTTGTATTAACCACAGGTGGAGGTCAAAATTGACAGGGAAAAACCCAATCACGACCTAAGTTATTGCTCATGATCAAATCAATTCCATCCACAGGCAGCGATGGACGAACAGCAATTACTACTTCACCATTGACAAAACCAGAATTTAACTCAATTCTATGCAGAGGTACAGCAAATGAGTGCAACCCAATTCCACGAATCAACACTACAGTATTAGTATCCGATACAGAGGAAAATGGAAGAACAGACTGCCGAATAAAACTCTCTGAGGCCCCAGTATCTTAACGGCCACTCTACAAGAGTTACCAACCAATGAGACGAAACGGTCAGTAATAAATGGCGAATGGTCATCAGCAGGAACATGTTTAAGCTCAACACCCAAGCTTTCGTTTTTATCTGGCATAGAACAGTCAACAGTGGACACATTAATAGCATTAGTTTTCAGTGTATTCCTTCCATTAACAGCATAAACAGCACTAAAGAGGTAGGCTGCGTGTCTTCTGTTTATGCCCTCTTCACAGTTTGATAAACTTCCCGATCAGCAACAGACAAAGCTACAAACGCGTCTTGGGCACGGCCCTGCAGAACAGTTTGCAACAGTAAAACCTTGACCTCATTTGTCCACTGTCTATCACTAGCAACACTTTCAAACAATGAAAAAAAAAATATCTGGATCCCGTTCATTGAATTTCAGTAGAAACTTGACCATACTTGCTATATTATCTGAATGCTGAGTGAAATTACCGTATTTCCCTTCAGCCATCAGAGTTAGATGAGTGCGCTCTAGTTGCTCTTTTTCCCTCTCAACAGCTTCCAATTTACTTCGTTCCATTTACAAAATCATTTGATCCATTTCGATCTTTTTCTGATCCAATTGCAACTGCAAAAGCTGTTTCTGTTATTCAAAAGTTAACTCCTTATAATTAGACGAAGTTACAACAGACGCAACATTATCTGCTTTTGGAGTGAGTGGATTACTCTGATCCATACTCGGAGTGCAAACGAATGGCAACACCTTATTTGCCTTCAATTGATCACGAATAAAATCTACCAATCGATCCTTCTTAGCAGATTTTTGTAATGTAACTTCTATTGAATAATAATCAGCAACCTGAAATAATTGCTCTTTGGTTAACGATAACAACAAGCTCTCAGACGGAGCATCTAAAAACTTCTCCAAAGCACTCATAACCAGCAAACTATACCAACGCGCACGACTAGTGAGTCCACACTTCACAAATGCATTACTGATAATTCAACAGTAACATCTTACCATGCACTCGGTCGAGGATTCAACCTCAAAGGCAAACTGAAACAAATAAACTGCAACGCGGCTACCTAGCAGGGCAAACTAACTACAGAGCATTCCCCCTAAACATTTACCCCCCGACTAACCTGACCTATCTTCTGACGGAGCCCAAGAACCGGGGATCAGTGAACAAAAAAAAATGCACACTCACCAATACCGTCAGATTCCAGCCATCCAGACCGAAGTCAATTAGTCTAAGAATACTTAGTACTTTATGTGGAGGGAGGATAAGATGCAACACAAAACGGCACAGCAAAGCCGGGGGTCACACATATATGTATGTATGTATGTGTGTATGTGTGTATGTGTGTATGTGTATGTTACGTTAAGAACACCTCTGACATGGTTTTCAAAACGGTCCTGGAGCATCCCAGCACAGTCTCCCTCATCTAACACACCCGATTCAACTCATCAGTTCATTAGTAGAGACTGAAATTGGTTAGAAAAGATGATGAGAGTTGAGAGAATATATGATTTTTATATATTCTTCTTTTTTTTTTTTCATCGATCGACAGCACTAGTCTTTAGATGTTTTTTTGAAAATGGCTGCTTGGATTGAGCAGCTGGGGACAGTCTAGGAAAAGGTCAGTGAGAATGCATTTGTGCTTCTTTGGGATGGCACCACGAGACGTCATTCAATTGCAAAACACAAGCTTCTGGAGGGTGCATAGATCTAAACAAGTGAGCTTAGGTATATTGGTGCAGCACGAGTAGTTATTTTGTAGGCAAGCCTCAGTACTTTGAATTTGATGTGAGCAGCTATTGGCAGCCAGTGCAAGCTGATGAAGACAGGTGTGACGTGAGCTTTCCTCGGCTTGTTGAAGACCACTCTGGCTGCTGCACTCTGGATCAGTTGCAGAGGCTTGATGGTACATCCAGGAAGACCTGCCACAGTAGTAAAGCCTGGAAAGAACAAGAGCATGGACAAGGAGTTGTGAAACCTCCCCCCTCCAAGACACCCTAAAGGACCTACCAGAGAGGTAAGACAAGAACCACTGGAGTTTGGTTCCTGAGACACCCAGATCCAGGAGGATGAGTACTAAGGATTTGGAAGCACTCTTCAGTAACCGAGAGCAGGGCAGTCTCAGTTGAGCGTCCGCTTTTGAATCCAGATTGGTTGTTGTCCAGGAGGTTCTGTTGCTCACTCAAGTGTCTTTGAGATGGACAGAATATACGATACTGGTCTGTAGTTTTCTAAAAGGCCTGGATTTAGAGAGGGTTTCTTAAGCAGAGGAGTTACCTGAGCCTGTTTGAATGTTGTGGAAAACGTACCAGAGTGAAGAGAGGAGCTGATGATGTGAGTGAGTGCAGGTATAACTAACGAAAAAATGTCCTGAAGGAGGTGAGTGAGGATAGGATGAAGCAGACAGGTAGTAGGATGACTGGAAAGGATACGTTTAGAAACATCTTCCTCTGAGAGTGTAGAGGAGTACTTGTAGTTATGAAGTTATTGTCAGTTTGTGGTTTGCAGTATTCTTCGCAAATATAAGATCAGTGACAAAGTCTCCAAAGTCATCACCAGTATGACTTGTCTGTCTGTGTGTCTCCTGCAGTTTGAGAGACAGGACGCTGGAGGCTGGGCTGCAGGAAGCGGCTGCTCCACTGACAGGAAGACGCCTGCTGGAGTTTGAGACAACTCAGGAGCCGAGCCGGAGACGAATGAGCGAGAGACAGACGGGCCAAGAGGAAGAGCGCTGGAGCAAAACAGAGCTGGACAAGAAGGCTGCGGTTTCGTATCAGTTCAGGTGAGATGACTGTCCAGAATCACACACGTACATACTCAGACCACTTCAGGGTGTGTAAGCCTGTGTTTGTCCTGTAGAAATCAGAGCGGTGTGTTCAGTGACGTCAAGGACCTGCTCCTGGAGGACATCGATAGATACTTCTCTGACTGCAGACAGTTCAACCGCTCCGAGTCCGTCAGGTCAGTGCGTCCTGAACAAATCCATCAGCATCATCGCCCTTAAGCTCAGTCCAGCTCATTTCATTTTCATCACTTCACACCATCATCTGATCCATTTTAAACACACTTCCAGTAAAAGCTTAGGACACATTTGTGACCCTGGACCACAAAACTAATTATAAGGGTCAAAAAATAGTTATGATATTCATGGTAGGAGATTTATAAAATATCCTCATGGAACAAGATCTTTACTTAATATCCTAATGATGTTTGACATGAAAGAAAAATGAATTATTTTGACCCGTACAATGTATTGTTGTCTGTTGATACAAATATACCTGTGCTGTTATGACTACTTTTGTGCTCCAGACTTGCATATTAAATTCAATTCAATTTAAATTATATTTTTTATTAAATTACTATTATAAAATAGTGATACCAAAGAATAAGTGGATGTTTCCAGACTTTAATCGGCAGTTAATAGCTATAAATACTAACATGTAAAAGTAATATGTTCAATTCTTTATTTTTAATTTGCCCTTTTATTTCTCTTTTTTTTTTTTAAGGGACAGTACATTTGATACTTCTGTACCTAAGATGACTAGATTGGATTGGTTACTCTCTCTCTTTCTGTTTCAGGTTGGCCGATGAGCTGCGTGGATGGGTCCATCGTCATCAGATCAACCGGAAGTCTGATGGAAAGGCGAAGGTTGTGAAGAAGACTAAAATAGCTCAGGTGTGAAACCACAGCTGCCTCAGCGAGCTTTCTCATATCATACAGACGCAGTGCAGTGCATGACATTTCCCTCTGAGCATCAGTTCAGTGCATTCACACACATGCATTTATATATTTAAGAAAAAAAAATATTTAAAAAAATATTTTTATGAATAATTTAAATTATATGAATATACATATATGCATGTAAATATTTTCAAAATATATACATGCATGTCTGTAAACACAGTACACACACACATCATGTTAAAAAAAAATATTTTGAATGTGATGAATTGTTGGTGTGTTCTTTACCTCTCGTCAGCAGAAAGCTCAGCACAGGAAGACAAACTTCTCCAGGTACCTTCCAATTCAGGCTCATCGCTCCATCGAAAGGTAAACAGAGAGCCTCGGAGTAAAGCCAGTGCTGGAACGGTTTTATTTCATTAAAAAATGCTTACCTGGTGTGTCCTGGCAGTCAATTGCAGGTGCTGCCCGGGCCGGAGATCAGCTACAATGATTTTCTAGATGCTATCGACCGGCGCGAGGACACTTTCTATGTGGTGTCGTTCAGACGGGTAAGAGAGCAGCATAAGACAGAGAGAGCGCTATCGTCTGTCTCTCACTCTCACTGACTCAGATCCTTGTCCCCTGCAGGATCACCTGCTGCTACCGGCCATCAGCCACAACAAAACCACTCGGCCCAAGATGTCTCTGGTCATGCCTGCCATGGCCATCAACGGTGAGTTTAATCAGTCACTTCACCCAAACATGAGGATCATTTATGAGTTCTGTCAAACATATAAAGGTGTTTTGAGACCGTGAATGTCCATGAGGTTGAGTGTTATGGTGCGTTCACACCGCCGGCGGCGAGAGCATCAAAGTGGCCAGAAGTCATTCATTTTCAATGTGAGCCGGCAAGCAGCGGCGCGGCGCGTCTTGGACGGGTGAGAGCATCAAGGAGAGTTGAAATCAAGTCAACTTTATGGTAATGAGCTATGATGCGGTTCGGCGGCAACCAATCGGAATGTAGAAGTCCACCGCTTGAGCAGATTCCAGATAATGCAGTCCTGTAAACTTTGGTTCCGACCCTATTAGTTCCCATGGCCAACCGCCATTAAGCAACAATGAAGAAGGATGGAGGAGAAGTTAATCATTGCTGTGGCGGGTTTTCCAGTAATTTACGACGTGTCCCTGTTTGCGTACAGGGACATAAAAAAAAGATGCATGGACCAAGGTGTCCGAGATTGTTGGGGTTCCTGGTGAGTTTCTAATGTAATTTTTAATGTTAATTAAAGACCAAGACTAGTAAATGTCTCCTATAATATTGAAATTAGACTAGCACTTAACCATGAACATAAACAAACATTACACACCACACAAATGGATTTTAATAATAAAACATGTAACTACAAAAAAGGGTGAATTTTGACACTCTCGCCGCCACCGGTGTGTACGCACAGTTAGGCTGCACAGTGATAGCGAAACGCTTGGGGCCCTATCTTACACCAGCGCAAGGCTCGATACAAGTGTTTTTAGCTTTTACAGCTGTTTTTTTGTTTGTTTGTTTGATTGTTTAGTGATAGTTGTTTATGTAACCATGTTTGTTCTGAACGGTTAAACTAAACAATGTCATCAAAAAAGATATTTCTGCTTGCACAAATTGTTTGTTTTTTTTTAGCATTTTTTTGTGTATTTGAGCCCTTTCCAGTAGGGATGTTCATTTTGTTTTTTTCTCGTAACCAACAACCGGCGCTCGTTCACCGATTATTAACCGTTAACTGACAACATTATTTTAAATTAGAATTGAATTCAATTAGAAAGATTAAGTGCCTGTGACCCTTTAAAAAATATATTTGTTTTCTGCGGATTCATTGTACATGCGCAAGATTCACATGATCATATCTATTTCATGTCATACACCTGCAGCACTTTTGCGACCAGAGAAAAAACATTATAAAGAATAAACAGGCCTATACGAGAAATATATAGCTATTTTACCTAAATAATAAATCATAATAAATCAAGAAAACGAAAGAAAGAAAGTTAGTTCTGTATGAATGTACAATGGGAATCAAGCCCGTATTCCTTACCGGTAACCATAGCAACAATGATCCAATTTATATCAAAGATGGCAACGTCCATAAAACTGTCTTATCACTTTCTGACATGACAGGAGTGCAATCGAGGCGCGAGTTCTTTCATCAAATCTTCATTAACCGACAGCTGCTTATAAATTTGGGCGGAGAGTGGAGCATTTGAATCACGCTCAGAACACAAAACGTATAGGTTACTTCCATAACCCAGGTTCCCTGAGACATGGAACTAGTACTGCGTCTGATAAGACGCTATGGGAAAACTCCTTTTTCCCCTTAACTGAAGCCTATTTTAAAAACGGTTGCTGGGCAGTTGCTAAGGGACCTTATTTTAACCAGTTAGGGAAGGGCCCGCCAACAACGGCCCAATACTGTCGACCACACCTCCTTGGCGCGAAGCCGCTAGCGAATGGCCGCGACTGGCGCCAAAGTGGTGTGATATGGCGCGAATTTCGTCTATTTAAGACGAGGGATCGCAAGCCATCTTCAGGTTAATTCGACTGAAGCGA
>JAUCMR010000177.1:142281-153639 GCA_032357425.1 Enteromius argenteus | reverse complement strand
ATGCCAAAATCATCAATATTAAAACAATAAAAGGCTTGAACTACTTCAGACTACTGGTAATGAATCTAAAATATATGTAAGTCTAATGTTTATCAGTACATTACAGAAAATAATTAACTTTATCACAATATGCTAATTTTTTTAAAAGGACCTGTATATATATATATATATATATATAGTTCTCTGCTTTGTTTGTTTAGTTTTTTCAAAAACAGTGTAGTTACTTTGTTTTGGAGCTTTGATTCCAGCAGTAGATCTGTGAGACACTGATTAGCAACCACACCCACAACAATAAAACTGTTTTTTTCCCCCCGCTGGAGTTTGGTCACTGGTCTCATGTTCACATGTTATAATATACCAGCCATAAAGCAAAGGGAAATGATGAAATGTGAAAATGATATTAATGGCAGTTAGATCGAAAAATACACAGAGGAGCCACTGAGACATGAAAAGGGCACATTGCTTTACACAAAACATGAATGAGTGGGTGTAGATGGAGAGAACAAGAAAGAAAGTAGACAGAAACAGCATACAAGAGATGAATCGAAGGATTAAAAAGGAAGAACATGACAACGGGCAAAGAAAGTTCAGTGGGATTATTGGAGAAGGGGTGAGGAAATGCACTGAAAGACAGAAATCCATCAGCAGCTCCAGAGAAAAGGAGCGGTAGAGAGAAAGGGAGACAGATGTGGGATGCTTGTTGCTAGGAAAGGCATAAACATGGTCAAAAACACAGGGCAGCCAAGGAGATGACATCACATAACAGCTGCTGTGACACACGCTGGAGACAGCAACAATAACCCCAGATATGCTGTCTGCCTCTTCATTGATAAATCACTCAAACATGCAGCAATATGTCAATAGAGTGCACATTTGAAACTTTTCTTTAGATAAGTTGTAGAAAGATTGGCTCTCGGATGGGCCCAATTAAAATTATTATAAGAAACAAAAAGTCCAGACCAGAGCACCACCCAGTTGGCGTAGTGAATTTAGGACTAATAAAGTGCTGGAGAGTGGCTTTTCCAGTGTATGCAAGAAATGGCCCTCTAGTTCTCTGTTGTATGTAATGTATGATAATGTATGCAATACTGAAATAGAAGTCAGGAATTACCACCAGAATAATCCTTACTGCCTTTAAGTCAGGACTTTCTAATATGGGACTGCATCAATTACATGAGAAATAATTATGGTGGAAGAATTGGTCACTTTTTGGATAGTATCGATGTAGAGCCATAGAACAGCAGTAAAGCCAGAAAACATAGTTCGTTTAGCTGATTTTAAAGACGTGCAACCAAACTACCACGTAACAATTCCCTAGCAACCATTCACAACACCATAACAACTGTAAAGCAAGGACCTGGCAACCACTCCTAACAGCCTAACTGTCTGCTTAATATCTTCTAACACTTTGATGGGTCCACAACATGCTACAAACTGACTTTTAGAAACTTTAAAAATGTCCACTTATTCTACTAACCCTAAACCTACCCTAACAGTCTACTAAAGTTAGTAGACATGTAATTGCAAATTAATGAGAATTAGTTGACATGTAGATGGCATATAGTTATAAAGTTACTTATAGTCAGTAGAATGCCTAAAGCAGACTATCAAAATAAAGTGTAACCCAGTTTTCTCTCCACAGAAAGAAACAGATCAGAAAATAAGCTCCAAAATCGCTGGTATACTGAGCACCTACACTCAGATTGGACTGGCCGCTGGACAGGAGTACATGGTCAGCATTATCGGAGAGAAAGACGGCCTGATGGGAAGGGAGAGCACAGCAGAATTCACCACATGTGAGTCTATGCCAGCAATATCGTAGGGATCAGCAAATTTCTAGTGTATTTTTAACACCTGATTCATTCCTGCATTCATTTTTGTACAGTGATCTCTGGCCCAAAAGACTTGCAAGTTGTGAAGACAACCACTACATCAGTCATTGTCCAATGGGAGAAGGCCCAGGGGGAGATTGACAGGTACGTCCTCTCCGTTGCACCCAATCAGACAGAAGGATTGAGCAGACGTCCAGAGATGAGCCTGCCACCAGAGAGAGATTCAGCCCAGATTGATGGCTTGGAGCCGGGCCGCTTGTATGACATCTCATTAGTGGCGGAGAAAGATAGCATCCGGAGCCTGCCAGCAACTGTACAGGCAACTCCTGGTGAGTTCCCATGAAGATGAATTGCATCTAAACAGAAATACTTATTTACAGCTCTTAAAGCTCACAAAATGATGTGGGAAATGGCTCTTAGTCTGTTACAGTTAAAAGCAAAGCTGTGGAGTGTCTGCTGTAGTACACATAGCAAACAGTCACATTAATCACGCAAAGAATTTGTGTGCATCAGGTAACGTGCAGTGTGTTTTTGAAGCTGTGAAGAGACACTCTTCTGTGCTTCTCTGTGTGCAATCATCACTCTTCACAATGTGCTGACCAGGGCTGCTTCCTCAGGTTATATTTCTAAAAATCTGAATATATGTTGAAAGATCTAAACATTTCTTGTCTAATGAATGCCTGCTTTATGGCAGTATTTTTTTTATTATTATTGGAGACTAGAAATCTTTCAACACAATGCCTGTTTTTTGCTGAAGTAAAAAGCTGATGTTAGGTAGGATTTGAATCCAGGCATCGTTGCATGCTAAGCATAAGTGTGTACAACATACAGCTAAAATGACACATCTGGATGCATCGGGTAATTGTAAGTCAAGTAATGTATTAATAGCCACCAGATGATGCCAATTTAGTTGAGGCTCATGCTGATTGTGTATAGCCCAGTCAATCTGTCATATTTATCATCCAGTGACCTCACTGTTGAAATGTTCAGGCTATTGTGATTGAGCTTTAAAAGTGACAAAACAGAGCTTTGTTTATAAAAGGGAAGAGTCTCATGAAAATTAGCATGATTGGATATTTATTTATTTATTTTTTGTGAAGAATAAAATATTGAGACTTCTCCTCACACACACTCTAACCAGCAATGCCACATTTTCCATCTCTTCAGGAATATTTAACCTTTCTTCTTTCTTGCAGAAAATTTAAACCACTCCAGTTTTCTATAGGACTAAAGGGGGACCAAAACTTCCTGATGTCACAAGGATAGTGGTCACCCCAATGGATAACTGACTTAACCTGTTGCATTAACACCAGCTTTTTTATTAACAGGATTTCTTTCTCCAGCTGAGCTGTTAGAGAGAAGTTAATGTTAAATCCATATTTTGAACTTGATCCGTGCCTTTAGGAAATGCCTCAGTGCCTGTGACCAGGATGACCACGGAGTTGCCAACCGACAACAACAACGAAAAGACATCAAGCACTACACTCTTCCAGCAAAAACAAGGACTGAGCAAAGGGGGCCAAGTGACAAAAGGAAAGGTTGAAAATCCAGAAAGAACAGGAAATATGAGCAGACTCAAAACAGGCACACTTAGAACTGGGCAAAAAAGACCACATGGGATGCTTTCCAGACCCGGTACACAAACAATAAGAAGACCTTATAGCTCAGAGATAAAACGTTTAAATTATTCCCAGATAGGATCAAATAGATCAAGAACATGGTATCCTCTGAGACCAAGAAACCCTAATGTAGAATCAGTTTTTCCTATCTCTGGTGGTAAACCACTGGCACTGACAATGAAAGAGACCAGATCTCAGGAGGGAAATGCTGAAACCAACTTTAGAAGAGAATCTGTTGAGACACCCGGACATGTCAGTCCAAGCTCCAGCTTCCAAAAACACATGGCGACTCCATCTGCTACCCCACTGCCCTTCACAAACAGTACTGAATCAACTGATGAGCCAACAATTACAACAGAAAAAAACCTTACAGCCTATATTAATGGGTCAAAATGTGTTCGAAAGGTTTTAGTTGGGTACAGAAAGATACATGCAAACATGTCAGATGGCAGTACACTGACCAAAAATCTAACTGTTATAGTTGGCCATTTAAATGGAAATTATCTCTTACAGAAACTTCTGACAGACGGATCTGCATTCAATAAATTGGGGGTTACAAGGTCTGAAGCTGAGACATCTAAAGTCAGAAAGAGTGTGAAAGAGCAAGAAGGAGAGGAGGAAATTGATGAAGAAACAGTAGATAAGAATGCAAATGCAATGAATGGCACTCCCTTTACAACCAAACAGCCTGAGACAACACTTTACCAGCCCCTCAGCACCACATCTGCTTCTTTATCCCTACACAGTCATCACCTCCGTACACCTCAATCACTGCCACAGCCTGAGAGAGTGAATCAACATACAGCAAGAAATTGGTCAACAGCAAAAAGACCACCTAGAAAACACATTATGCAAGCATTTTCATTATCCATCCCCAGGCAGCCAACTAGACCAAAAACTCCAAGTTTGGCTTCTCCACCAATAGTAGGTAGGCCGCTTTTTAAATCAAATTCTTCTTCATCGTCTTTAGAGAGACAAAAACACAAGCATACATCTTGGTCTAGTCCCATCCCCTCTCCTTTTGCAAAAGAACCACAAGTTGAGAAGGAAGTGCTAAATTCAATTCCACTCAAAAGACAATTCCAAGATTCAACTCCTGAACTTGTTCACAAGCCCAAAACTGAGACTCCAACTTTATTGCCATTGACTCCAACGCCAGTCAAATCCCCCCTGAAAAAAAACACTTCTATAAATAACAGAGGCATCAAAGAATCAAATCTGATGCCACATCGGCGCACTCAGTTTAGAGATTTCTATCCTCGCCATCCTTTTCAGAACCACACAAGGCCAATTCTAGGGTCACCTCAGCAACCCCGCCTGGGACCCATAAGACGTTTTTTTCCTTCAAAACCCATTATCAAAAACAACAGAACTATCAACCAAGGTGGTCCTAACCAACCAGTAAACGCCACTTTAACCCCTGCAAAAGAAAATGGCACTAGTATTAAGCTTAGACCGAATGTAATTCTCAACAGTACCAATGGATCATTCAGCAGGCATTCCCAAATAAAACATGGAGGTAATACTCAAGAGAGCCTAAGTATCAGTCAGAATGGAAAAGGAAACTCTGACAGTTCTTCTTCCACAGGCCATACCACGGAAAATGATAATAGCTCTCAGGAATATGTGTTGAGTGAAACAGATGGCTCCATTGAGCATGTGGGGGTCAACAATGTGACATCAACAGGGTTTGTACTAATATGGGAAGCACCGAAAGGAAAGTTCAAACACTTCATAATCACTCAAACTGAGCTTGGACCAAAAAACAAAGACAAGGATGAGAACGAGGAGAGTGAGGATGATGGAAAGGATAATGATGATGATGATAATAAGAAGGGCCTTAAGACAGCAGCAAAGAAAAGTAGTTTGATCAAGGAAAAAAGTACAGTCTATGAACTCATGCCTGATGTACTGAGTAAAAAGATGAACAAGACTGGAGAAAACATTACAAGTTTTACTACAGTTCTCCCTGGAATGGCCCGCTCACACCAAATGGCAAATCTCTCACCACAGACCAGGTACTCTGTGTCCATCTTTGGGAAAGGACCAGCGTTTCACTCACAACCTTACAACCTCATCGTACATACAGGTACCCAAAACCAAATGTCAGTATTGCTAAACCTTAATCTGTTGATACAGCTCTGTAAATGATCAATGTAGTCATTCTAAGGAAATATTTCTAAATATCTTCAGTTTACTGCTAAGCTTGTCAGCACTGTTGCTTTCCATGCTGAGTACAGTGAACCCTTGAATAGCAAGGGCTTTTTAATCAAAGTCAACTTCTTTGACGCTTTGATTAAAATCCATGCAATGTGAAGTGTGTAACTGTCAATAAATGTGTGAGTATAACACCTTTGTTCTCAGCGCTAACCTTTTGCATTTGGTCTTTTGTGGACAATGTGTGGCCTACATATTGAGCAGTAAATTTGGAAACTAGCATGCTAGAAAATGAAGACAGTAGATGGACATAAATAATGTGTTTTGCATAGACAACTTTTAGGTTGCATCTGGTGTTGAGACTGTGGTCGTGTAACTGCTGAAAGGAGCAGTGAGTTCATGATGCTGTCCGCTGAAGCACTACTTTTTGATGGTGAGGATCGATGTCAGGCTTGCTGAGATGGTGTTAAGTTAAGACAGTGTGAAGTCAAAACATTTCAGAAGAATTACTGTCCAGTGGTGTCTTATAAAAGGCAGAAAGCCAGCCACCATTCATGCACTTAAACCACTGCATTAAAGGGGCCATAAACTGATTCTAGTGACATAGAATCGATGGGCAATCGATTATAAATATATAGGCAATATAAATAGGCAGTGATTTAGAATCAGTGGGTGGGGCTAAACAGGCAGTGATTTAGAATCAGTGGGCAGGGCTAATCAGGCAGTGATGTAGAATCGGTGGGCGGGGCTAATCAGGCAGTGATTTAGAATTAGTGGGCGGGGCTGGACAAGCAAAGTAAAATCAGTGGGCGGGGCTAATCAGGAAGCGATGTAGAAGCAGATTAGGCACACTGTTGCATAATAGAGTAGAACATTTAACAAGCTGTTGTTTTGGTGGACTGCCTTCCACTTCCAATATTAGCTATTTTACAACTAACTAAATTACCCTGAATTTACAAAAATATTTTTGATAAATTGTAATAAATTGATAGAAGATTTGATTCTAATGCAAAAACTCACACCCCTAACAATCCTAAATTATGTATCTGTTAAAGAACAGTATGTCATGTTCCGTTTTTGTGCCTGCCAGTATGTCTGTCCACACAGTCCTATCACGCAAATATGTCTTGAATATCAGCAGAAAAAACAGTTTAATAGTTTCACCATAACATTGTCTCCATACATGGTAATAATAACTAACTGTTCATCACTAATATTAACATTGGATTATACAAATGCATTTTTGCTATGACGGCCACTACTCAATACATGTGTAGTGTATTTTTGGATAAATTTAATTTAAAATAACTTTTTCTCTTTTTTTTTGAGAATGATTTTTTCTTTTTTGGAGATGAGAGTTACCACTGATTAATGCAAAAAAAATATTTTATTAATAGATTTTTGGTTAGAAGCAGCATCTGTGGCATGCTATTGATTAAGTCCTAAATGAAGAAACATCTAATTAAATCCATTATTTTTGTTTGTATTAGTTATGCAAAATCAATACAGACAGCCCAATCCAATGATGATTCTGAGCTAATGGTAATTTTACTCTAAACTGTGTTTTTCTGGTCATATGTTGGGCACTGGAGTCACACTCAGAATCGACAAATTTTTTCTTTGTAACATAATACAAGCATATTTGCTTTTAAACCAAGGGAAATGCGTCCACTGCATTACTGTAAATTTTATTGTCCTCCTTTACAAATGGAGGGATCAGTCTAAATTATTTTCTGACAATCGACAACATGCTCCAGATGCTGAGTTTTACGTGTTCCATTCTGGGAAAATTAACCTGGAATATTCTTTCTGATGACTATTCAGGAAATGCAAATGCAGAACAAAACAGATATCTGGTACAAACAGTAAGAGATATTAATGAGACAGTCCTGCTCACGCTGCTCTGATCTTCTCTCATCCAGGGTAAGATTACAGTCAGCCACCTTCATGTCTCCCTCATCACTCACCCTCAGTCCAGGGTAAGACCATGGTTGCCCCTTAATTTCAAAGCAACAGCAGTGGCTGAATCTCACGTAAAATAACCTGTTCAATGTTGGCCAACGAGACACAATATGTGCTGTTTTCAATGAAATGACTTGACGGCCGTTCACCACGTTTCCTCCTCAGTGTCTTCACTTCCTCACTCATCTCTTCTTTGCATTTTTCTTCTCCTCTCCAGGTTCAAAAGAGCAGCATCAGCATCATAATGTCATGCTTGTGTTTTCTTGCTCCTGTGCAGGATTTCATGTCAGTCATTAACTGTGACGTTTCTGTGGGGCTCTGTATAGGCAGTGGCCTATATACTGTATATATGTTTCGACTGCACATATATACACTTGTGTTTCCACTCAAATAACCAATAGCCAACCTTATTTCTGAGACACGTGTGTAAGGTTTGTCACAGAGACAAGAGATCTGTGAATGCAAGTAAACAAGTACTGCTTAATGTTTTATTCTGGTTTTGTATTCGTCCTTACGTCTTTTTACATCAATTTTCTTCTGATTCTGACCTCTTGTTTATCTATCGGCTTGTTTTTTTTCTTTTCTTGTGCCTTTGTCTTTTCTGTCTCTTTCTGATCTTGACCTGTGTTTCATGCTCTGTACCCAGGCCCTGAGCCTCCATCCAATCTCGCCTTCAGCGATGTGACTGACAACTCTTTCATGGTGTCCTGGATCAAACCCAAGAGCAAGGTGTCTGGATTCAAGATCACGTACACTCACATGCAAGAAGGTAATGTAAACCCTTCATAAAACTACCAGCTCAAAGTAATAGGAAATAGTCCTTTCCAGTTCAAATGTTTGGCCAGAAGATTCTTGACCTTGAAAAGGAGGAGCAACAAGATATAACCCCATCCTCTGTTTAGTATGTTACTTCAGTTGGAAAGACAATAAGTCACAATAAGTAAGTAAAGTCGGTAGCAACATCCTCTTCACACAGACTTCAAGGGTTTGGAATGAGAAGTGACACGGATACTTAAATGTTTCCACACAGTTCAGTGATGTGAAAGATGAAAATCAGTCTTCTCAAGTATGAGTCGTCTTTACAGACAGAAAAACTGGCAGTTGATTTTCATATACAGTAGCTTTCCCTGTTGAAAAAACATCATATGAAGCATGGCTGCTGATTTGAGCTGGTTTAAGCTGGTTCTTAGCTGGTTTATTGTGGTTTTTAGCTGGTCATGTGCTGGTTTAAGCTGATCATGAGCTGGTTTAAGCTGGTTCCTAGCTGGTCATGTGTTGGTTTGAGCTGGTTCTTAGCTGGTCATGTGCTGGTCCTAAGCAAGTAGCTCCTGCTCATAATCAGCCTAAACCACCTGCCATGCTTCAGAATATACCTATCCAGCATATGCTGGATTTGTCAACAGGGCTGTAAGTTTCATTTAAAAATTAACCCTGCTGAAAAGAAAGGGACATTTTCAAGCATTTAAGCCCTTTATTTGTTCCCTGTGGATTGAAAGTGTCTTGTGTTTGTGGTCTGTATGTGTGTTGTTGGTGTAATGTCAGGTGAGCCGATCTCTGTTAGCATGGACTCAGAAACTGCCCGCCTGCCGCTCTCACTGCTGTCTCCCGGCTCCACCTATGAGGTGCGTGTCATGTCTGTACTCGGACAAGACGAAAGCGACTCCATCCAGGACACCGTATCCACCTGTAAGTTACCCATGATTTCTAGAGAGAAATACAGGGACTGTCAAGATTTCTGCAGGTGAAAACGCCTTTTATATTGAGTGTTTTTACATAGAGTGAAAATTAAAAAAAAAAAAAAACTTTACAAATTTTATAAACACAATATTAAATACTGAAATTGCACTTTAGGACCCTTTTAAGATTAAACTTACGAGACATTTAAGTTGCGTCTGTAGGACCAAAAGGAACTGCAGTTTGTTTATTTAAATGGCATGGTATAACAACACTGGAAGCAAAGGTTGGCCCGCTGTAGCTGTTTGCTCTTAAAAGAATGCCTGCTGTTCCATTTAAGGCAGTAACTGTGCAATAATTTTGATGGATGTGTGTCTCTTAGTGCCAGACCCACCAACAGACCTGAGGGCCGTAAATGTCACAGATGGTAAAGCGCTGCTGCTGTGGAGACCTGCCTTGGCTACTGTCGATCATTATGTCATTGTGTACAGTTCTGACACAGGTGAGCGAAATCTGCAGCTGCTACTACCTAATAGAGCTTAAACAGTCCATCTCAATACTCTGAGTGCTGTTGTACAGGCAATTTAAGATCAGTGATACTACAATGTGATTCATATGTTGACCGAAAAGAAAAGACTGACACACTTTTCAATATTCCTGAAGAATGACACCCATGTGTTTTTCCTCTCATAAGCACCTGGGCCTGGAATCAGCATCAGAGTGTCTGGGAACGCTGCAGAAGAGCAGTTGCAGGCGTTGCAGTCGTCCACGAGGTACAGAGTGAGTGTTCAGAGCCAGCTGAGAGACCAGAGCAGTTCCAGAGCCACCACAGCCTTCTTCACCACGTCCAGCGGTAAGCACCTGCCTCACGTGTCTGAGCAAAACTCCCAATCATCTTCAGTCACTTTTAGAAGACAGTTCTCAATTTACCACAAGTATAGTTCTTCACAATAACTATGAACATGAAAATTTAGATTTTATTTTCATTGAAAACCTCACTTCTTTTGTAAAATGTTGCTTAAAGGGGTCATATGATGTTGTTAAAAAGGACATTATTTTGTGTATTTGGTATAATGCAATATTTTTACATAATATAAGGTTGAAAACACATTATTTTCCACATAACTGTAATTTTTTTTTGCTCCTCTTTGCCCACCTTTCTAAAACCATACATTTTAACAAAGCTTATGGTTCTGAAGGAGTGCTGTGCTCTGATTGGCCAGCTAGCCAGTATGATGTGATTGGCCTTCTTTCTTTGTGTAAACATTTAGGCGTTGTTATGCAAATCTTGTGTGGTGTGTTTAAATGAGGCATTTTAGAAGTTTTAACTTTTATAAAGAATATCTCCTTGGGTTTAAGACTTCGTCTTTGCAACTTTTATTTTAATAGCACTTTTTTAAGGCAGAAGTTTTCTTTTGTGTGTTTCAGGTAAAAAAGGGGGTGGTCCTAGCAATCTCAAAGCCAGTCAGGTTACTCCTCGTACGGCGGTTTTGTCTTGGAAAGCACCTGTATCAGCCATCAGCAGTTACAAGCTGAGTTATTACACGGATGGCCAGAACATTCAGGTTAGACGTTGACACTAGTAGCACAGTGTGAGTTATGACAGTTTGTCTCCATGAAACAGCCTCTGTTAGCTCCTGCTCTCATCACACTGAGCAGTAACCTTGACCTGACTGTCTGTTATAGTTATGAATATGAGTTTCCTTCACACAGGAGGTGATTCTGGACCCCGCAGTCCAGGAGCTGAAGTTAAGCAGACTGTACCCATCGTCGACTTACACAGCGCATCTGCAGGCTGAGCGGGATGGTCTGTTCATGAGTGCCATCTCCACAGACTTCACCACCGGTACTGATGATGACCGTCTGTCCTCCACTGCCTCAGAGTACCTAGATTAATCTCAAGACAACTTCACATTTCACCATAAAATCAAATATATCAATATTATATTCTACTTTGGCATTATAGTATAACACCTCTCTTTCAAATGTTACTCTGAGGGGTTCAATAGATTTTTGACATGTACTGAAATCTTACAATTCACAAACAACACAAATACTCTTTTGAGCCTATTTTATTTCTTCACAGGTGCTTAAGTCACAAAACAATAGGAGTT
>JAUCMR010000177.1:122641-134317 GCA_032357425.1 Enteromius argenteus | reverse complement strand
AAACTTTTCCAGGCCTGGAAATTGCCATTTTAAAATTCCATGACTTTTCCAGGTTTTTCATGACCGTACGAACCCTGATAGGTTTGACATCATTGTTACCATCTATTTGCATTAGTTTATGTCCATCAGATCACATTCAGCCCATCTTAATCCTGGGCTGAGAGATTGAGTTTTCCAGCAAAACTTGTCCGTCTGTGGCTCTAATAAAGTCTTCTATAACTATAAACATAGATACCCTTTCTCTTTCTGTTTGCTCATTTGTTTTGAACACAACTTGCTTTTTGATCATTCTTCAAGTAAATTTTTGCCCGTTTGGTGATTTAGAAAACTTCAGACCACCACTTGAACAGAATCTTTAATAATTAATAGTAGTACAGCACTAAACTATTGTATTGCTAATTTTGGTTCAGTATCCATCATCCAGAAATTGAGCTCTCTTAAATTCCTGTGTATATGACTTAGGAATCAAAGCAAAATGTAAGTGAAGCACAAGAAGCAGGATCTCCAGCAAATAACCTGTTGAAGCATCTTACAGCCCTGCTCTAGTCCTTACAGAGAAACTATGAATGATAAATACAGAAAAACTATGCTGTGACCCAGCAGTGCTTCCACTCTTGCTCAGCAGATGAAGAGAACACAGTTCTAAAGTGGATGCATTTCCCTCACTCTTGGTGCATTTCAATGTGTAGTGAATCTCACACACACACACTCTCTCTCTCTCTCAATTATCGAAAGGGACTTGTGGCCAGGTATGGTGACCCATACTTGGAATTCGTGCTCTGCATTAAACCCATCCAAGTGCACACACACAGCAGTGAACACAAACCCAGAGCAGTGGGCAGCCAATTCTGTGGCGCCCGGGGACCCTGCCGGACCTGAGACTCGAACCCTCAACCTTCGGGTTACAAGTCCAACTCCCTATCCATTAGGCCACGACTGCCCAAATCAGGCTCAAGCTCACAGCACCACTATCACAGTAAACTGCACAACACTCCTGAACTAATCGTTTATCAGATGCACGCCAGACTTTTATTGTAGGGACATCAACTTGACATTGTCATGGCCCTTGACCAGTCAAAGTTGTGATCCAAGCCTTCAGACTGACCATGATCATGATGATGAGGAGCAGTAATATCACTTACGGGAGCTGGAGTAGATCTTGCTGCTGTCTGAGGTGAAGGCAGCAGAGCACACACTTCCGTTCATCTTCATGCTCCGGATCACCTCTCTGGTCTGAAACGCACACACACACACACTCACTTACAGCTGTGCTGTACCAGTGCACTAATAACTATAATAAATACGAGTAATACTATATACTTAATATTAGGGCTTATTTGTTTTCTTTTTCTGTGTTTTTATAGTGTTGCGCATTATAATCAATCACACATGATCATATTGAGCTTATGAATGCAGTGACCAATCAGAGGTGTTCAGATTAGAGCCCAGCATTTGGGCCCCAGACTTTTTACACCCCTAGGGCCGGGCTTCGGGCCAATTTTGATGTCATAGTTCAGATGCGGGCCGGGCCTTGGGCTGGTTTTAGGCTTCTCCTTATTTTAGACATCCATCAATTAGAGAGGTTAATTTTTGTGAAGCGCTCCTGTTCAAGATGAGAAGGCAGAACTCCCTTGTTTTCTTTATTTCATAAAATCACGTTTACTGTCAGTGCACACAAATAAAAGTAGACCCTTTACAGTTCTGATTGACGCATTTAAGGCGAAGGCTATAAAATGTAAGTGATGACTGGTGCCTCGATGTCCTGCAGAACGCACTTTAGCGTCACTCTCTGCACAAACCATCATGTCGCACATTTATTCTTTTAGCGTTTAAACATTGTTATATGCTTGAACTGTTCTAGTACATCTATCGTTTTTTTTTTAGGCAAGTTGTGATGATTTGAGAAGGCTAAATTGATCAGTCATACTTTATGATCAGCTCACTGTCTGCCGCTGGCCGCTTGGTACTTTTAAAAAAACACAAACTTATATTTAACGAACAAAAAAATGCTCCAAACTTTTGTCTAAATTAGCTTCATAAAAAAACAGAACGAAATCATTTTGCCATTACACTCAACTGAACTATTTTAATAGTTGAAACAGCAGTATAAGATGTTTTGGTGGAATGGGAAAAAGACAGGCTCGGGCTGGTAATTCTGATAAGCTGTTGGACACAGGATGGGCCTGAGCGTCTCGGGCCTAAATTTGAAGCCCTTGCAGGGCTCTAGTTCAGATGAGTCACCATTGACTGAATTCAGCGCTGTCTCGATTTTCTCATCAATACCAAAGTGCAGGCGTGTGTGATGTTAGTTATTCATCATACGGTGTAGACAGCTTCACTGATTATAACGGGAGTGTTTTTAAACTGCATAAACCTGCAGTCAAACAAAGATGTTGAGGGTGACTAGACTAAGCCTTTAGCAGTAGATAAATCACACTTAAGAGTGAACAGAGTGAGTTCAGACATGATGAGCAGGTGTAATGGGAGCTGCACCTTTGTGGTCATGAGATGGAGATATCCTGAGGATCCTGAGAGTAGAAGATACTTCCCATCTGGAGAAATCTGGAAGTCTGACACCTTCCGCTCATTCAGACCTAACAGAAACATAGAAACATTACACTCTAGTACGAGCTTAATGTGAATGAGCTTCATCACTCCAGTCAGCATACTGTATAACACACTGTTCAACAGAAGGAAGCAGCTCTTGAGACTGCAGATGTCACCTCTCACACTGGACACAGGCACAACTCTGCCCTCCATCATGTCATAGGTGTAGAAGAGCTTGTTTCTCAGTCCAGTGGCCACTATACTCTCCCCATCAGCGCTAAACGAGGCCTTGCTCACTGGAAAATTCTCCAGATGGATGGTCTGGATCTTTGGGTTGCTCTTGCCATCCACCTGTTCAGAAGAAGGAACTTGAAGATTATTTTATGTAGTAAAGGTCATTCACAACAGATTCTGACCTTACATCAAGCACAGTCTGACTCCCACTGACTACTTCATGTTCATTTGCAGTGTATTTGTCTCCTTATATGTAACTGACCCATTCACCTGAAAGAGTGATATGGAGTGGTCCAGGCCTGCGGTCATCACGATCTGAGCAGACGGGTGAAACTGTACTGAAGTAAGTTGATCACCGCCGGGACACTCATTGTTTGCATTCACACACTTCTTCATCTGCCAGACAAGCATCACAGAACTGTTACTCACAGCATTACTCATCGAATTTGTTATTAATACTATTGTTGTTATTTTTAATTTGTTTTTTTTTCATGTATAAACATCCACTTAAATACATTGACCCTTATGGTTGGTTTTGTGTTACAGGGTCACAAATTGTATATTTTTATTAACCATTGCTCTTACTTCCACACTCAGATCCATAAAAGCATGTTTTCTATGTCTACACCAGTCAGACCTTAATGATTCCCTTGGGGAGGCTGTCAGACGAGCCTATGAAGTTTCCTGTTCTTCTCAACAGATCGTCACTCTCATCCTCGTCTTCACTCTCCTGCTCTGCTGGAGAAGCGTATGAAGAACTATGATGAGCACTGTGATGAACATCTGACAGCTCTGATAACACTCAGTCATTAACAGCTGCCATTAAATATTCACTGCAGCTTGAACTAACAGAGACATCCGTCAACACACACTCATGCAGTAGTTACCTGTTTTCTGTCTCTTCTTGTCTGTTGCTTCTGCCCAGCTGGGTGTGCCACCCATGGCTTTCTCAAACCTGTCAAATAAATCAGACGAGTTTGGCTCAAGTCTGCTTTCTTCTCTGCAAACAAACCATTTTATTTTGCTGTAACTTACTGTTCCTTTAGGCGCTGATGTAGCCTCTGTTTTGTCATTTTATTCTCTGCTTCACTCTTTTTGAAGTCTCTGCGGAACCTATGCGTCATGTCAATCCTTAAATAAACAAATAAAGTAAGTGTCACAATGAGGTTACGTGACAGTCATCGAGCGCATGCAGCACTGCTGTAGTGTGCTCACTCTTCCTCCTGCTTATCATCCTCATCCTCCCACACTGCGTTCCGGACCCCCGGCTGTGTCCCGCTCTCAGAGTCGCTATCCTCCGAACACACGCTGGAGACATCCTCATCCTCCAAAAGCACGCTGCTGTCCTGCTCACACACACAGAGACACGGTCACTCTCACTCTCACACACACAATATATATACATGCATGTGTGTCTATTTAAATATACACAATGAATATACACACAACACACACACGCATTATGTAAAGATTGTGTAATTTTAGATGTGATTAATGAGCACAGAGCAGTGTGTGTTGTAGTGAGAAGCGCGCCGCACCGTGAGACGCTCCGCGAGCCGCTCCTCGGCGCCGAACACCAGCTCCTCCAGCAGCCGCACTGACGCGTCCTCCCCGCGTAGCGTCGCGCACAACGCCGCGTGCTTCTGCTGCTGGTCGCGCTCCTCCGCAGCGTTCCGGACAGGTTCCTCGCTTAGCGGCCTCTTCACCGCTTTCAGCTGCTTTTGGACGGAGGACTCAGGCGCAGCCATCGTGAGCAGAGACGACTAAACACCGCTGCTTTATCTGCTAGAGTCCCTCAGATATAAACTACAGCACGAGCTCTGATCTCCAGCCAAAACATGTGAGCGCAACGTCCTTTTACTCTTCTTCTATGTTTAATGGCGGTTGGCAAAGCAGCTTCAGGTCCATTACCGCCACCTACTGGGGTGGAGTGTGAAGCCTCGATGTGCGAAATAAAACTACCAACCTAAAAAATAAAATAAAAAAATATATATATCCTGTTAATTAATCTCTTAAATATTTTAGAATAAAGTCATAAACCTTTGACTGTTTCTGAGCATTCTGAAATATCAAATAAAACTAAATAAAAGACATTAATTTCCATATCTTTTTTTAACAAGCTGGTTTCTTTCTCTTCTATATTTTTCGCAATGTAGTAGAACATGTTCAACTGTTTCTATTTCTCCACAGTAACTACATCAATCTGACTCATATTTTCACATTAGAATTGCCATCATTTCAGTTATGAATGCAGATGCATGATCAACTAACCTCTTAACACTACTGTACTTAAAGTACAGCTGCTGCTGTATGTCCACTGTCTTGGACCCATCCATATATGTTTGAATACTACGGAAATATTTTTGTTTCAAATATTGATCCACTATTATTTCTTTAGGTAAACATCTATCCTTATTTATTTCACCATGCAACTAGATCTACTATCGGCATTTGGTACAGCCAAGGAGGTATTACAGGTATTACTACCGTATAACTTTTTATACCATCTATTCTACCAACTATCAGCATTCCATCCAAAACTACTGTAGAGTACATAATCATGTTCCCAACATTCTTGTTTCTCTGCAGATTCTAACAAACTTTTATAATTTCCCTCTACTCATCCAAAACTCTGTAATTTGGTCATTTATTCTAGTCTTTCTTGCGTACAAGATCCCCTTCAGAAGCCTGAGATCTGTGAATGAGCGAAGCCTCATGGTACATCACAGAGAGGCTCAAAATCACTCTCCAGAACATCCTCGTTCACTGTTCCTAGCTGATAGAATGATCTTCCCACCTCTATCTGGAAAGCTGGATTCCTGACAATCTTCAAATAACAGCTGAAAACATCTCTTTTGACACTACCTGACTTCATCCTGAATTATTATAAAAAAAAATAAATGTTTTTCTTTACTTATTGCTTCCCTGTTTCAGTTTGTACTTACAGTATTTGAACAGTGCCAGAGGCTGGTATTATGAGCATTTCATCTGTTCTCCTCCTAAAAGCGCTATATATTTCCCAATTTTAAGTCACTTTGGATAAAAGCTTCTGCAAAATGACTAAATGTAAATGACAAGATGCTAGAACAGACTTAAGCATCTCGCACTCCTTACACTCATTCCTGTGGGTGTTTTCGCATAATATGAAGAGTACCATTAAGGATACTATACCCCAGTCTTATTCTGCTTAAAATGACTTGTTTTTCCTACTCATTCCATTATCTCTTGAGACACCCACACTGTATAATATAATATTACACAGAGATTTATTGAAACAAAAATGTTTGTAAGTGGTTAAACTTGTCTACTAACAACATAAAAAATATTTGAACTATTCAATAATAATAATACAGAAAATGCATTCAATACAGAGCATTTACATGTTTGTACAATTTGACAAAATTACAGATTGGCTGGAAACAATAAAACTAAGTGACATTTACCTTAAAACATCATCATCCATTCTCCAAACCTCTTGTCCTGAAGACTCACAGGAGTCTTTTGAAAAACATTTCTAAGAAGAAATTCATTGATTGTGGTGGATTCACTGCTATAGTTCAATTGAGTCATTGTCAGCATTTCTGTAAAATGTACATATAAATAATTTTCACACAGTGATTACTCTTTTATCCAGGTTTTGCTTGTTTTAAATCAGGGGTGTCAGATGCTGCGTTCACAGCATGTCTTAATTACCGTAGGCTTGAGATGAGAACATGCGACTCTATTACCTGCTGTGTGCTTATGTGTTTCTATAGCACCTTATCAACACCTAAATGAAAACACTTATTTAGCTGATCAGCCTGAAGGACTGGATCAGGTGTGTTTAATGAGTGCTGCAGTTAAACTTTGCAGGACTGAGCTTCTTCTTTGCTGTTTTATTTGCTGAGCTTGTAATCCACTGCCATGCTTAGTTTTGCTTCAGTCCTAATTAAACTCACCTAAACCAGCTGATCAGGCCCAGGAGGAGGCCATTCCTCTGGTAAAGTGCGCCCTCACACCACCTTAGGCCTAAGCCAGGGCTATAGCATCTACTTTCCAGTCAGATAGTCTTGGCTTTGTGACCAGCAGCCCTTTAGAGTGGCCTCCAAAGTGCACAAAGAGCTGCTGTGTTTGTCTCAGAGTACTCAATATAAACTCAAAAAGTTGGGACCCAGTTCGCCATCTGTCTTCGGGAGGACTAATAAGGAAATAACCTGAGCTCTGAGCGGAGCTGAGAGCACCTTCGGTACATAAGAAAAACTTTGCAGTAGTTGGTTCAAACTCAAGACAGTGTTAATAGACAGGGCTTAAAAAGTGCCCTATCTGTTTGACTGATAATAGGGCCAAGAGCAGAGTGTCATGACCCTTAAGCTGGCTGTTTAAAGTGGCTCTAAGGAGGGTCTTTGAGGGCACATGGTAGGGTGAGGAGGATTCAAATGCCAAGCGCCTTGAGGAACTTAATAGCCAGGGCTACAACGTTCTTCTGCAAGACACACACAGTTCTGTTTATTAACAGCTAGAGCAACGAAAGTTACAGACTGCAGCTTTAATAATAATTCCAACTAAATTTGGCAAATTTACTTCATATTACGTTATGGCAGAGAGTTTTAGTTTTTAAGTGATAATGATATAAATGGTAAGCCAAGTCAAAATTCACAAAAAACTTGCCTGTTCTAAAATTCTATTTATTATTCTATTATGAATAATTATGATTTACAAAATACTAGCCTATTTGAAAAATATTGTTAGCTGATGCTAACTGGCCAGCTAACTAGCTGCCTCATTGTAACTAAAGGTCTTTTTAAAATATAAAATCCAAATATTTTATTCAATCATCTAGTCAGAATACATTTGATGTACAACAAAAGATTTGAACAACAAGCTTTAAAACACCTTTCTCTCTTTCTTGCTTCTGAAAATTAGATCATTACAGTAAGATCTGTTTTCTGTCAGGTACATCACCAGTATAACACTTCCACATCACTTCTGTGAATGCAGTCCACTCCATAGTTGCAATCAAAATGTATCTTGACTTTATCTAGTGGTTATTTTGTAGGGCTTTTACCCCACTCTGCCCCATATTAAAACAGTCATTTTTGATCTGTAAGCCGAATGAATTCTGTTTAGTCATTACACTGTTTAAACAGCAGAGAGACTGGAGCAGTGATATGAATATGTAATACTTGCGTCATTAACCCCGCCCACGCATGCGAGTTTATATGAGCGCTGCCGCGGTGCATCGCTCTTCTGCTCGCCCTCTTCGGATCCACAGAGCCCAGGATCACCCGTCAGGTGTGTGTGCATGCGTGTTTAAGCGCATGTATTCCGCCGTTTTGCCCCGCTGGTCCGTGTTTAGCATCAGTACGCACACTGGCGCTTTCTCATTCGAAGCAGTCGCGGAATTTTACTATCGCGCTGTATGTTCGTGCAGCCGTCTTTGTTTTTACAAGGGAACGATTGTTCTCTGTCGTTTTATTAGCCTGTTGTGTGGACAATACGCACAGACACACCCATCTCAGGCCTAAATTACAGCCAAACCCGCCGGAGCGGAACACGTTAGAACGCGGAAATATGGCTGCCGCTCTCCGCTGCCGTTAGACTCGATGTCGGTGTTTAGAGTAGTTTAACGCGAGCTGAGCGTGAAGCTCACGCTGTACGGTGAATCCAGTCAGATAGCGGCGTGCTTGTCTCACATGGTGCTTTCTACCGTTAACCGGGCCAGAACCGCTACGTTAACGCCGCCGGGTTCACTAGCATCGTGCCATCTGCTGGCCGACAACTGTAACACAGTGAGCATTTCCGGTATGAGGGGTCACGTGACCGGCTTGACACGTCAGGAAAATGACGTCATCTTTCAGCAGGCATAACCATAAGTTATATTTATGGGCATAACTTTTTACCTATATTTGCTCTTAGAGCATATATATGGTCATGCGAGATATTTTTATTGCCTTTGTTTAAAACTTGTCCAGTATTGAGTGACCTTTACATGTGTGGTGATATGAGAACAGATACACATTTCAGTACACATGGAACTACTGAACACATGTCTTGTGTTACTGTTTTGCAGTTGAATGTGCCATAACGTGTTTAAGAGTGTGGGAGATCTGATTTATTTTGAGATTTTCTGTAATAGCTTGCTGTTCTTTAAATCGTGCAGGTCTTGTAGTCTTAATTTTGTTGAGAATAACTTTTAAATGTTGCTGTGGTGTTTGTCTATGAGCGGTAAATCAAATCTAAATCACAGTTAATCTTCAGTTATAAGATTTTGTCTTGTTAACCCTTCATAAATCATGTGACAGAAGCATCTGTCGTGTTTGGTTCCATGTGATCTGCGTTTGGCCTGCTGTGGCTTCATCTGTGCTCAAGACGCCCTTCAAAGCTTCACAGACACCTCGTTTGTGTAACAAGTATCATGAAAGTAACGTTTCTGTGTCTCGCAGAACTATGGCTGCCAAAACAGAGCGCACCTTCATTGCCATCAAACCGGACGGCGTCCAGAGAGGCCTGATCGGAGAAATCATCAAGCGCTTCGAGCAGAAGGGCTTCAGACTGGTGGCCTTGAAGTTTCTTCAGGTGGGATGATCTCTGACCTTGAAGATTCCTCTTCATCTCGTTCTGCACTCAGCCCTCCTTTTATTCACAAACCTGCTGAACTTCATTTAATCTCTAGTGCTAGATCAGTATGTAAACTACAGTAGTCAACATTTGAAGACACAAACTTATTACAGGTTTTAGAAAAACATTGAAAGGTTTTGATCTACTTCACATGTTGATTACCGTATTTGATGTGCAAGTTAAAGATGGTAAATGTGCATAATAGCTGCATTTACGTTTATGTTTTATGTAATATTTACAAATGCGTTACAAATCTGAGACTATTATATTATTAACTTAACAAAACCTACTTCAGAAATCTCTTAAAATCTTCCAATTGATTGACAGGCTAAAGCAGAAGGACATCAGAGTCTGATGTTAGCAGTGTTTCAGGGTAACCACTGAGAGTGGAGTATGGAGGGCAGGGGACAGACAGACACAGTTTGATTGCTTTGCTTTTGTATGTTTATGGGTGATTTGTGCTGGGATGGTGCGGATGGCTAACTGTTACCCTTTGGATTGATGGCAGGCGTCTGAGGACCTGCTGAAACAGCATTACATCGACCTGAAGGACCGGCCATTCTACCCAGGACTGGTGAAGTACATGAGCTCTGGGCCGGTGGCTGCTATGGTAAGAGCTCTCCTCTGGATCTGAACACTGAAGCTGTGCCTCGAGTCCGTTACAGACACAAGTGCTCTCTCTCGTAGGTGTGGGAGGGTCTGAATGTCGTGAAGACTGGAAGGGTGATGCTGGGAGAGACCAACCCTGCAGACTCCAAGCCCGGCACCATCAGGGGTGACCTCTGCATCGAAGTGGGCAGGTGAGTGCTTGAGGGAGATGACTCTGTAGAGTTGGGCTCGTTTGTGATGGGAAGCTGTTCTCTGAGAGTGATTAGATTAATCCTGGATGTGCTGCATAAACATAACAGTACGTCTGTCTGCACTAGGGCTGCACGAAATTGGGAAAAAATTACATTGCGGTATTTTTTTTCCTGCAATATATATTGCGACGTGTACAAATTTGTTCATCAGCATCATCCTTTTTGTATCCAAAATTAGGGCTGCACGATAATCATCGCGCGATATGTATTGCGCATCTTGTGAGTAAAGCCGGTTCTGTAATCGGCGGTAAATTCCATCAGGTGCGTGATCTTACATTGAGCCGCGTTTACTATGCAAAGCCATTATTCACTGATGAGCTGCGCAAATTTGGGTTCATTATCAGCGTGATTTTGCACAGCTCGTCAGTGAATAACTTCTTTTTGCGACCAAATCTTCCATTTCGGCGCTTTCCTCCCATCCCGCGCTCATTTTGCCATGCGCACGCAGAGACTGCATGCATGAAGTAGGTGAAGCAACGTGTGATTTGTGGCTTTTAAAGAGCCCTTAAATATGAGTTAATTACTTTATATTAGACAAATATAGATCCTTGAACAGAAAGCTTAGAAATATAGAAAGTCCATTTTTAAAGCAGACACACACAATATTTTTTTTTTTGCCCTGCATCATGACTGCCGCGATGTGACTACCGTGCATGCGAACATCGCGATGACCATGCTGAAACGATGTATCGTGCAGCCCTAGTCTGCAGAAAGACATGCAGATTTTAAGCTAAGTTTGGTGAAGTGTCCAGAGAGAGTTTTTCCTACTTTGGGTGAGATCATCTCAGCAGCGCGCTAAAATATTGGCAAGTAAAGCAAAAACAATTTACAACTTACAGTCCTGATCTCATTATAACGTGTATGAGACAGACTGGTGCTGATTGTCTTACACTTAACAGTGTTTCATGATCAAAGTCAATCCAGGAATACTGCCTTTCGAGTTGGGTTTCATTTTATTTGACTGATCTGGGGTGTGTTTCCCAAACAATGATGTAACTCACTGATTAACCACCATAGTACGATGCATTGTTTTGGAAACGAACTAGCTACACACGACTGTTTCCCGAACACTGTCGCATCTCCGTCATTTGAACCACATTAGTTCAACAACATGGGGCCATTGTTAATGACGTCACACGCATGTGGTGGAGGAATAACATATGCTATTTAATTGATTAGAGAGCCCCAAGATGCTGCTGTATTGAACATTACACATATTGACTAATTTACTATTATTGTTCACTGTCATTTTGCTTTATTTGATCTTTGAATCATCGCGGGTTTCCTCTTATGTCATACAGGGTTCCCTTAGCCATTTGTGCAAAAACAGCGTTTAGAATGGACGTGCAAAAATGCATAATTTAAAACGCATTTTACATTTGGATAGTAATGCATGTTAGTTTGCTTCTTGCGCCCAAGTGCATATTTATTAAAGCCC
>JAUCMR010000177.1:69013-85323 GCA_032357425.1 Enteromius argenteus | reverse complement strand
AATTCCAACTACATTTAAAAAAATATTTTTACACAAAAATTCAAATACATTTAAGTTACTCTTGGAACCTGGAACAATCACATTCACATTCAATGTGATTTATTATCCGGTTAACTGAACAGAATGAGTTTAATTTGCTGTTTTTCACTGTAATGTGGTCGTATAACCCCACTATTTAAAAAACAAAAAAAACAATCTTAACCAAACTCTTTCAGGGAACTACAGAACAGTTTCTCTTCTACCTTTCATTACATAAACAAGTTATGTTTAACAAAGTCTTTCTGACACAGAACAGCAACCAACCTTTTTCAAAAAAAAAAAAGCTCTGCTCAAATAAAGATTAATTACAATTTTTATATAAGTAGGTCTCGAGTTATCGGTCAGTAAATATGTTAATAAATTTTAACTATACTTAGTATGAAATAAATATATTTTAAATATATAAAATTTTTCCTAGGGCAGCCTCACATCCATTTATGAATCTTTGCAAATCTCTTTTCCTAATAACGTGGTAGTTATCAAATTTCCTTGCTAAATGCAGCTAAAGTTAACAGTCTCAGAGAATGCTAGTCACCCCACAGAAGAAAGTGGCAGGGTCAGTAGAGCTCATTAGCATTTTAAGGGACATGCACCGAAACAGCTCACTATAAATGAGGGCCCCTCTGAAGTGTGTGTGATGTGCGTATGGTCCCTCACCAGCGGCTCCAGGTGCGACACACCCTCATACAGACGCACAGCTGCCGCTGACTAAGGTGCTGGAAGACGCGGAGCCAGACATCCCGGGGCAGCACGTGCGATGCCCCGCTGTCCAGCGGCAGGCAGTGGGGCTCAGGGCAGGCCGGCGGTGGGCGCACTAGGTGACGCTCCATCTGCAGGGGCCGGGGTGGCGAGGGCACGGCCACAGCACTCCTCTTCAGCAGCTGCGAGCGTGGCGGGGCCAGAGACACGCTCCCTGGGTGAGGGCTGCCGTTAGCCGCACCGGAACCGCCTGTCGCCGAGCTCTTGCTCCATGGGCCGCTCTGGCCCTGCCGGCCTGCTCCACGGACCCTGCTTCCGCGGGTGGCTTTCCCAGCGGCGTGCCGATGGTTGGAGACAGCGCTGCTGTTGGAGTTCTCCTTCTCCTGCAGCTCTCTGCCGCTCACCCGCGTGCGTCCATTGCGTGCGTCCTGTCCGTTAGTGCGTTTGGACGAGGACAGGCCCTCGGGGCCCGCTAAGTGTCCGTAGCTGGGCGGCTGCGTGGCAGAGAGCGGCGAGGACGGGGCCAGGGCTCTGTGAGCACGGTCGTCCTCGTCCTCGTCGGGCTCGGCGTCAGCGAGGGTCTTCCTCGGCCGGGTGCTGCCCTCTCCTCTGCGCCTCTGTGTCTGCGGTTCGTCCTCTGTCTCCTGCTCCTGTGCTGCCACGCTCTCGCCCTCCGACTCCTCGCTGGCGCTGAAGCCCAGCTCGGCCAGGCGCCGGCTCCGCTCACGCTCCCGGTACGCAGGGGAGGATGGCTCCGAGGCACCCCCTGCTGGGGACGGAGAGTCTGAGTCCGACTCAGAGTCTGTTTCGGAGCTGGAGGAGGACGAGGAGCTGGAGTCACGCACTCGCTCCAGCAGCTGGCACATGCGCTTGAAACGCTCCAGTTTCTCACGGTGGTGTGAGCGCTGGTCCTGGCTCGGGGTCGAGGCCTGTGCTGCCCCGGAGCCGTGTCCGCCGCCCGAAGACGAGTTCGGCCCGTTCGCCTCAGAGGAGTCCGATGAGTTGGGTTTGGCTTTCTGCTGGAGGGGTCAAAGAAAGAGTTACTCTAGTGAGAGAAACTAACCACTTTGTGTTTCAAGCCTCAACACTAAAGAGAACAGACGTACCTTCTTCAGGTGTTTATCACGGGCTCCTTTTATCTGTTGGGGAGAAACAGAAAGACACCCAAGAGTTTGAACACACTTCATGCGAATGAAAGCATCTGTGACAGACAGCAAAATCACAAGAAAAGTTTGACGAGTTCTGCCAACTAGAAGTTATTTAATAGTAATCTATTAGAATATATACTGATATAACAACTGTTATTGTCAAGTAAGTTTCATTTATAGTGTTTCCACTTTAAACCAGCATAGCATAACTGGTGTTGTCCCTCATAACCAGTAGCACATAAGCAAGATTAACTTTAATATACCAATTTTTCTATTTGATTAGTTTTATAATGATAATTAATTTTGCACAATTAAATGCAAATATCCAAACACTAACCATATAGTATGTACATGTAGTTAATTAATATTACTCAGTACCTAAATGTATTATTACAATGTAACAAGGACACCTTAAAATAAAGTGTAACCAAGTATTATTTTTAAATGTATCAATAACATGACAGTAATTTGAATATAACCTTTGTAAAAATGTAAAGCAAACATTAAATAAATAAATAAATGACTAAAGTCTTTTCTGTGTCGAACAGCAGACAAAGTATTGTTTAGTTGAGTGTCTCACAGCCCTAATAATAACTAGTAGTATGAAGGGTGACTGTCTTTCTCTCTCTCTGCTTGATTAGGTTGTGTTGAAGAAATGAGCTGAATCCTTGCCCTGTTACTCACTTTCTTCTTGGAAGCGATCTCCTGGGGCAGCTCCTTGTCCTTCTTGCGCTTGGCTCCATCCGGCCGGGACGAGTCCTCCAGAGACAGGCTCTTCTTCTTACTTGGCGGTGGCTCGTCCGTCAGCTTCCAGCGGCTCACCTCACCATTGTCCATGCGCCTCTTTCCTGAACCATCTCCTTGATCCTAAACACCATTACTACTATTATTACTATGGTGAAGCCCATGTTTGAGTAAATATGTAACTTGTCAAATAATAAAAAAATCCACATTTAACATAGAATGTTAGATATGTATCAGGCAGCTTTAATCAGTGCAGCACGAGATATGAAGATGATGTAGCTGTCGTTGTGTTTTAATGTTCTTCATAGCTTATCCAGCTGAACTGGAGTGCAGTGCGACTGCTAAGTCATTCAAAATATTGTGAGAAAAAAAAAAAAAAAACATCAATGCAGAGATGTTTACATCATAGGACTGGGCACATCCTATCACATCACATCCTATAGTCATGTGCATCTACTCAGTGACAGTGAATATCACAATATCACTTTCAGTACCGCAAATGAATCGCCATGTCACAAAACAGAATACACCACATAAAACTGAAGCTCTAAACAAGGAGTAAAAATGGTGGCAGACGGTCAGTGAATGCCAGTGTTTTAAGCGGGCAGAGTCTGTGCGGTCTTACCTTGTTGGTCTTCCCCTCCTTGTGGCACTTGGGACATTCCCAGCAGTTGGGGATCTCATCATTAATGATGCCTTCAGACTTGCCCATCTGAGGAGACAGCAGACAAGCAGTGTTATCAGGAGCTAGCTTAGAATTGCTCTGAAGCTTCCTCTCAGCGTGTGGCACTAACCTTAAGGCAGCTGGGGTGGATGATCTCGTTACAGATGGTGCACTCCATAAGCGAGAGGCTGAACTTCTCCTCCTCCGACTCCACCGTGTCCTCCTTCCCCGCTTCACCGCAGGCAAAGCACACGGCTGTGTGGGGCAGCACGGGCTGAGGAGGGCAGCATAGTCAGTCAACACAGGCCTTCAGACACTAGCCCTGTCAGATGTGCTCAAAGCTGCTAAAGTCACAGCACTAACACTCAGCCGCTCAAACCCATTCACACAGAGAGGCCCAATTACCATGGCTGTAGACAAGAACCCAGAAGAGAGTTAGCACTTCCGCTTACATCATCCCAAAGTCAATGGGTTTCTTGAATGGGAGTTTGATTAAATCCTTTAAAATAAGACCCGTGGTTCACACAGGCTCAAGATACTTTGATGTTTCACAGTTGCTCCCTCAGTTACACCCCACTCATGATTTTTTTAAACTGTTACATTTCTTAAAAAAGAAGGTTGCTCACAAGTTCAATTATGAAATGCCTTTAACTGAAAAATTCAGTGTTTAATCTTGTCATTATACATTACTGACACTCTATTACTCCTATTTGATAAGTGCTTTGACACAATCTATATTGTTAAAAGCATAAAAAAAGTTTTTTTAAAAAGTTGCTAATTGAGATTACAGGTGCCCTCTGAGACAAACAGTTTATCAATTTACAATATTTTCCAAACGCAGAATATAATTAATAGTACAATTTACTGTAGAATAACCAATTAATATTTTCTGCTTTTTATTTTGTTGTTTGTTTTTTCACTTTGCCCTGTAAGCCAATAAGTCTTCAGAGGGAAGATACTCGTTTTATCACTTTTCTTCTTATACAAATAGTCTTGATTCGTACCATAAAGGTACTGTAAACTCATATTAAGATTATTCCATGTAAAAACACCACATTTACCGGCTTAGTTACGGTGAAAGTAAAACTTTAATGATGCATAGTGCTTAAAGCCAAATTAAAATTAAATGTTTATGGCCACATGGAGCTGTTATGAAGCAGAGTGAGGATTTTCAAGAAGCAAGGACAAAATAACATTGTGTATCCACCCTTACAAAATAAATTAAATAATTTAAATATTTATATTAAACATTTAATTAATAATAAATCAGTTAAATAACAGAAGTGTGGTAAGTTTGAACTTATTTTAGTGAATAATGTTTGAGTGGTAGAGTAAACCCAGGCCGGTGTGTATATTGAAGGCTCTGAGAGTATGTGTAAAGCCTGGTTCTTAGTGACTCACTGCGGTACACTGCCGGAGCAGACAGGACTGCTTCATGCGCCCCGGGCCGCCGAACTTCTTCATGTCCTTGCAGAAGTGGCACTCGCCGCACTCGGTCCGCATACACGCCTGACAGCGCCGGCACCGTGTCCGCCGCCGCCGCGCGCCGCCCAGCGCCTTACTGCCAGACATCCCCTCTGCATTCAACTGAGGAGAGAACACAGCTCAGACCAGCCCAGACAAAACCAACACACACTTGCTTCAGGACACTCACACAGGCAAGCCCCAGCATAACACACAGCTTCTGTACTCACGCCTTCAGACAACACTTTCAGTTTTAACAAATAAACATGTTAATCCAGGACATACTCACTCTATACACACACACACACACACACACACACACACACACGTGTCAGAAGAGGGATCTGGCGCCATCTTGAGACTCTGACAGACAACTGGAGGATCTGGAGTCTCTATTCACAGCAAGAACCGAACTGAACATAAAGAGTAATACTACCAACAGTATGTTCTTACTGAAGCACTGCTTTTGATCATGGACGGACTGCTCACTGATGATTGTGTCCAGTCTCTTTAGAGACAGCATTCTCAGCCAGAACCATGCTAAACATCTAAATTTTTCCTCTGGATCATTTTGAGGGAGATGTAAGGCCTAAATGACACCTGACTGATCACGGATTAAGAAAGTAAAATGAATCCTAGCAGTTTTCTTCATTTATGTTACCAGACTCATTGTGAATGATTCATTCATGCATATTTTGGACCTTGTAATCTTATAATCCTTAATAAAAAATTAAAAAAGTTATAACTTGCTCTTCTTGTGATTTGACACATGCATTAAAAATATATAAATGACGGATGAAGAGGAATCATTTATTTAATATAAAAGTAAGAATTGTCCGTTTTGCTTTTTTTGTGAATTTAACTACTTCATTTGACATAAATATTAAATAAAAATTGTGAGGCATTATTGCCTCAATATCTTGAATGTTCGGTTCATTCTAATAGGCTACGTCAAACACTGAATGCACTCTTAAAAGGGACAGATCACCCAAAACTGAACATCTGCCATTTATTTACTCACCCTTAGGCCATACAAAATGTAGGTGACTTCTTTTTTCAGTGCAACAGTAAATAAGATTGTTGGCTGAAACCATTGTCCTTGGTGATTCATTAAAAAATAAATCAGCAGCTGCCTGTTTTTGAGTATTGAGAAAAAAAAATAACACCTGCAATTCTTGACGGTAAATCAAGGTCTTGTGAAGCGAAGAAACTACAAGTTCCTTCATCAAAACTCACTTTCAGATGCCTTAGTCTGATTTAAAATGAGTCAAAATACATTACATTTACCTTAACAGATACATTTATCCAAAGCGACTTACAAATGAGGTCACTGGAAGCAATCAAACATCAGCAAAAGAGCAATGATACAAGTGTTATAACAAGTTTCAGTTAGTTTAACCTAGTACATGTAGCATTTTTTTTAAAATTATAAAATAAAAAGAAAACATAGAATAGAAAAAGAATAGAGCAAGCAAGTCTTGGGGGCCTTTTTGCTTTTGTTAAGTATATAATAAATAAAACGAAAATAGAAAAAGATTTTAAGAAAAAGATCACAGAATCTGGTGGGGTTTTTTTGTTCTTTTTAACAAAAAAATTAAAAATAATTCTGGTTTGATAAAACTGTACGGAAGACCTGCCAAGAGAGCATTACAATAGTCTAGCCTGGACAGAACAAGAGCTTGAACAAGTTGTTGTGAAGCATGTTCCGAAAGATTGGCCTGATCTTCTTGATGTTGAACAAAAGCAGAGACTTGTTTAAAGACAGGAAAAAAAATAAATAAATAAAAATAAATTATATATATAAGTGTGGCGTATTTGATCCTGTGATTAATGAACTGATTCAGCTCCAGTTCCTCCCACACTGAACTGAGGAAACAGTTCAAAGACTTATGAGCCGCTGATAGGAGTATGTGAACCGTATACTTTGAAATTAATGCTTTTATGGTTTCTCATTGTTTATGTAAAAAGATGAGCTTTTGAGAAGATTTTTTCACTTTATATGCTTAATTTAGACATGGAAAACATCCATGTTTCACCATTATTGGGTGCTATAATAATATTATTGCGTACAAGTTTCATCATTATATGAACTGAATGTTTATTGAATTGAACTGTTTAAAAGAACCAGTTTACCTGTTTGCATGAGGCTCTGGAATACAGGTAATAATGTTGTAAATGTTCAATTTATGTTTCAATTTAATGTTTGCACAGACTGATTGTTTCACTTCATAAGACCTCAATATATCATCAGGAGCCACATGGATTCATTTTGTGTTTCCTGATATTCAAAAATGGACAGCTGCTGACTTAAATTGATTAATCACCAAGAAGCATGGTTTCAACTAAAAATCTTCACTGATTTCACTACTAAAGAACAAGTCACCTACACCTGGAATGGCCTGAGGGTTAGTAAATGAGTAGATGCTCTTTTTTTGGGTGAACTACCCTTTTAATTGAGCGACACTCTTAATAAAACAGCTCACACATCCTTAACACAACAATCACCATATTATCATACACTGCATATATCACACAACCCTATTATTAGACAATCTGTTAAAATGACACAGATCATGATCTGAGATGTTGGTCATATAATCCTCCACTAAGCAATTTGATTGAAATACAGCTATTTTTCTTTTATCCAGTGAGCTAACAGATTCATCTCAGAGGGTCTTTGGTATGAATGAGAAGTACACTTACAATTTACATATAAGCACTATACCTGAAACACATACACACACAACAACAACTGCATATCATATTGCTTTTAACTACTGAGTGTCATATTTGTTTATTTTAGGGGCTTAGAAAAGCAATGTAAATGCAATCAACAATTAACTTTTTTTGCATGATAGTGAAAGTATTCTGAATATGATGTCAGATAATGAAAGTAAGCTACCCTCCACTGAGAGGGGCGTGCTGTATGACAACAGTTCATGATTCAGGGAACATAAACCAGTATATGAGAGACTTGGCTTTCTTGGATGAACCGTCTTATGTACAGAATTACCCACACTGGTATATGTGAGAGTTTTGATGTATTTGAGAAATCTTTGTCTGCTAAATGCCATGACAGAACCATCAGAATCAAGTATTTATGAGAGATCTGTGTTTCTCGTTGAACATCATCTGCTGATCTTCACTGGACATGACACTTTCACTATCACTGACACAGAAAACACAATGACTTTACACACATATACTGCAGTAACAACCACCAAAACACTACAGTCACTGTTTCTACAGTTATGGTCAGAGTGAGATTTCATAATATTGCTGCCCTTTACATCATTATTGCAGTGGTTTTATAACAGAAACTCTAATAACTATAGTATTTTGGTGCAAATTCTGCTTACCAAGGCATACCATATTATTCCCTTTAGAGTTACAGCATCACACACACACAGTGTCAGGTGAAATATGGGCCTAGAATTAAACAGGAAGATCAGCTAAGAAACAATGAAAACACGGCAGGGCTCCTGAGTTGACATACCTTCACTAGGACTGAACCTGATGAGATTTAGCACGAATAAGGTGCTGACAGTGTCCTTACGACATGTGTAGCACACTTTACCGATTCCCTGCGAGCCCAGCTAACACGAGCAGCTAACCAGCAGCGCTCAAGTCTCCTCAGCTTCACATCTACTGCTGCCTTCGCGGAAAACCACCACAGCAGCCCACGATGAGCCCAGGCTGTCGTTTCTCTCACACACAGCAAAGCACGCTGCGATAACCCAGAACCCTGCGTATAGCCCGAGCCGAGCCGCCAGCTAGCATGGGTTAGCAGGTTCATTCAGCAGCGCCACTAACTAACCAGGGCTGCTAGCACTCACTCAGATGGGCTTTACTAACCACCCTGCTCTGGGAGGAACGTCGCCCATGGAGCAGTGCTTTAATAAGACGCTCAGCTCCAAACACCCACGACAAAACACGACGAGCTAGCCCAGCAAACAGCGACTCACCTGCTCGCGTGGAGTCGCATACTCCTAGATCGAGCATTAGATTGATGTTTTCTTGCGATAGATGGACACAATGAGAGAGAGAAAGAGAGAGAGAGAGAGAAAGCGAGAGGGAGAGAGAGAGAGATCGCTTCCTTGTTTCTCCGCTCGACTTTCCTGCTCCTATCAGGCTCCTTTCACAGGTTTACACGAGTGACTCGCTTAAGCTGCCATCATTATCATCACATCCACCGCAGCCCATCGAGATGCGACGATTTCAGCTTCTGCTTCTGTGTTTCTCTGAGGGTCTACAAATATTAAAATCACGGGGCTCTTCGGATCGTTTATGCGTCTGGAAAATCCTCGTCCGTGATTCAGAGGGCCGATATTCCAGGCGCGTATGATTCCCAAACGCTCGGCTAAACTGAAAGAGAAAACGGCATAAACGTGCCTTTTGTTCGCACTTTCCTATTGTGCTCCTCTGCTCTAGGTGTATATTATCAATAGACTGTAAGGCTTCTGCTGTCCCCGCGAGTCAGATCAGCTCTTACATGATCCTGACGCCATCACACACTGCTCCTGCTCCCGAAAATCAAATAAATAAATAAATATGGTAAATAAAAAAATATGGAGAGTTAATTTTTTTTTTACGAAAGCTCCTCCCTGTCTATTCGTCACAACTGAAAAGCATCATGGGAAATGTGGTCCATTGGTGTCTTTCCCTAAACATTCCTGTTACAATATTGCAGATAATTTATATAGCACAATGCTTCAGATGTCATATCAGATAAATAAATAAAGGAAAATACGAAGTAGTGGTCAAAGATTTATCACATCCAAAATAAAAGTTTTTGTTTACATAATATGTATGTGTGTACACTATGTGTATACATAAATACTAGTGCTGGCAAACGATTAATCACTATTAGTTGCATCCAAAAATAAAGTTTTTGTTTTCATAATATATATGCATACTGTCTATATTTATTATAAACACACACACATAATGTATATATTTAAATATATGTATTTATATTATTTATACAAATATATATATATATATATATATATATATATATATATATATATCAGAAAAATATGTTATGTTTGTACATATATAAAGAAACAAAAAAAAGTTATTGTTTGACAGCACTAATAAATAAACACAATATATATTTTGATTAATTTATTTAATATTCTATATAAATATATTTATTACATACATTTTTTCCCGAAGTCTATACATGTGTGTACTTATAAATACATAATAAATATACACAGTACACACACATTATGTAAACAAAAACTTTTATTTTGGATGCGACTAATCGCGATTAATCGTTTAACAGCATTCCTGTTTCTTTTTTCATTAATAGCCTACAGCAGCAGAAGCAACAACAGCAGCAATAATAACATTAAAAATCTGACTAAGGTCTCGAAACAGAGTTTGAGTAAGTGTGAGCAGAGTTAGATGTTTGTCTGACTGAGGGTCTAGCATTAGCAGCTAACACACACACACACACCGGCTCCCTCTACAGCTGCTGTTAAACACATCACGCACTCCGCACAGTCTCCTGTAAATCACACACCAGCGTCGTCAGATCAGGGCTAGATTGGCTCGGGTTTGTTGTTAGCGCAGAACAGAGCGAAGATGATCAAGCTTTTCTCGCTAAAGCAGCAGAAGAAGGACGAGGAGTCCGCGGGAGGACCGCGAGCCGGAGCCGGCGGAAAGAAGGCGAGCGCGGCCCAGCTGCGGATACAGAAGGGTACGAGAACCTCAACCGCCACAGACCTTCATTAATCACACACTCACTCACTCTCTATCACACACACACACACGGACAGAGACACAGCTCGGTCCTGCTTTCAGTCCAGACTGTTCAAAGACATGTACTCGTAACGATGAGGAATGAAGGAGGAGAGCGAAACTAGTATTAGCCGCCGCGCTAACATATATTAGCGCACTCTTTAGTTAGTATGTGCTGCTTTTTGTTGTTATATAATCGATGTTTGAAAACTTCAGAGCAGTCGCAGGGAGTGAAGCTACTGTGTAAAGTCACACATCACGGGAGAGAGGCTCGTTTTCAGTCAAAGCAAACTAACAAGTTTCATTCAGAGTCATAACATTGAGGCCTAGAGTTTGATGTGCGAGTATTAGCCTCATAACGACTCTCAGTCCATCTGTGCATAGCAATCACCTGGACAGATGTGCGTCAGCATCTGCTATGGGCTGCTTCGACTTCTGTGTGGAAAGTTTGTCAGTCAGGTAACACATTCATCTGCTTTTACGCCATCTTCCTGATCCTGCTGGACTCTTGACAGGTCGACGACCAGGGGCCTGTTTCATAAAACAAGTTTACCAAATACGCTAGGCTTATTTCACTTAGTCTGACGTATTTTGAACCAAATCAGTAAGTCAGACTTACTGAAATAAACCTGGCTTAGTTGGTAAGCTCACCAGGTTCTGGAACAGAACTATTACGACTTAAAAATTAAAATAAGCTCAAGGTATAGTTGACCCAAAAATGAACACTCTTCTCAGCATTTACCCTACATTTCATTTATCTACAAAACACAAATTGAGGGCATTTTAATGAAACCTGAGACATGTTTGTTCCTCCATTCAAAGTTCAATCCACCCAAACGTTAACACCTCAAAAAGTACCAAAAAAACTCTTTCTGGCAAGAATCCTTTTGAATAGGGTGGTTTTCTGAAGACCGTGGTATTGCATGAAGAACACATGGTTCATGTATAAACAACATTGAGCTCTTCGCACAAAAGGTCAGTCACAGTTTGTTGATCATATCTAACGATTCCCGTGTGTGTTTGTCAATCAGAATTTATATCTAAATAAAAGCCTACATTAAATCTGTTCATAAGAAGCGATTGGGGTCTCGTGGTTTATGAAGTTTCTGAAGCGTTAAAGCTGTGGTGGACTCGTTGCTTTGCTCATGAAGCTCACTCATCCCAGATGATATAAACACTTCATAGTCACTCCTACTGAAATTGTTAAGTAATAACAAAATGAAGCAGTTAACAGGTCACTAAATGCGACAATGTATGAAATAAAACATAAATGTACTTAAATTTTTTGTGGTAAAGTTCTAAATTTACTCATATTTATGTTAGTTTTGAAAAGCCCAATAGTGTCATTATTTATCTTGAGGCACAGTTAGTTCAGTTTAGACCATGATTTCTGCTTTTCTCAGTTTCTTAAGAAAAATTGTCTGTTTGTTTGCCTGTGAGACATTATTTATCCGGAAAACATTTCATTTTTAGTTGCTATAGGCATTATTGCATTTGTTGCTTTTGCATTAGTAACAAGCATTACGGTTGCCATAATTTTTTTTTTTTTCTGAATCGATACATTTAATAATGATGCGATTATCAGAACGCACAGACTTTTCCATGAGCAAGACTCTCACAAAACAGCATGTGTGAAGCACTCCACTGTGCTTTTATAAAAAGCATTCACAATTTGTATCAGAAAAAATTGCAATTAGAGTTTTGTGACTCATGTAGCACTACTGTAAACAAAGAATTAGACCTACATGCTTGTGAATTATAACGCAAATTATTGATCAGTTGGCCTTCAATCTTTTTCATCCCAAGTGGCCATTAACTAATATTGTTTAAAGGTGCTTTAAGTACATTTTTGACTCTACTAAAGCATACAAATACTATAACACATTTACAGATATTAAGGAGACGTTCTGGGATGAAAAGCAGCACCACATCAATTATTATGCCGAAATGTTTGTTTTTGTTTTGGTCTGTGTAACTCCACCCACTGACAGTTTACCCAATATTATTTAAAAACCCCGGTTTGCCAGTTGGTGGAAAACACAGCATATTGCAGCCATTGAATCAAGCAGATCATAGATTCTACCGACCTAAAAAGCCTCAGCATCCATCGAGAACAGTACTCTCCAGTACTGTGAATCTGGACTGCAGTACTCGATTGAGCCATTAGCTGTCAATATTACATCGCAGCGTAACAGGCTGACATGTTGCTGAGATTCACTCTTATATAAACAAATGTGCGTAAACACAACAGGCTTTGTCACAATCAGCAAAAAGTGCATGTCCATATTCTGTAGGTTAGGTCAATAATGTGAATAATGTGAAGTGGATTGGTTTGAAACAGGAAAATAAGGAACATGTTAGTCAGTTGGCTATATCAACAATCAGGGCTTCTGCAGCTCTCAGAAATCCTGATTCATTCTTTTGCTAATTAAAATGATCACTTCAATGTACTATCCTATGTCTTGTCAAGAGTGATGTCTCCAGAAAGATAGGGCTCTCTGATTAGATTTAACGTCAGTCCTAACAAATCCTTCATGATAGGACTCAGTCATTGGTCGTTGCTTCATGTCGGTGTGAAAGTGAAAGTAATGCTGCTGCTGTTTGTTCTGTTTCAGACATCAATGAGCTGAACCTGCCAAAGACGTGTGAGATCGTGTTCCCTGACCAAGACGACCTGCTCAACTTCAAGCTCATCATCTCCCCGGATGAGGTCTGCAGGCTTGCCTCTCTCTGACCAGAACACACGCCATCAGCACAGATCGCTCCTGCGAAGGCTTGCGCATCGAAAATCAACTCCAACTCACAACCCTATACTTGGTGTATAATTAAAGGGTTAGTTCACCCAAAAATGAAAATTCTGTCATTAATTACTCACCCTCATGCCGTTCCACCCTCATGTCATTCAAGTCCTTTTTTTGAGAGAAGAAAACAAAAATATCAATTTACTCAACCATTCTTTTCCCCTGACTTACGTCTTCCGCCATTTTAGAGAGTATCAGAACGCGTGCGTATGCTTTCCACTGGGAAAAAACAACCGAAGATTACATACATGTGCATGCTTCCCCGGATATAAACTAGGCTGATTAGATCAAATACGTTAAATTGTGAGTATGCACTGCATTGTGATACGTCTTCCACTATTTTAGAGAGTAAATCAGGTGAGAAGAATGGTTTGAGTAATTGATGTTAATTTTATTTTCTTTGCACAAAAAAATATTCCCCTAGCATTGCAAAAATTAAGTTGAGCCACTTATGTCGCGTGGACTGTTTTACAAAATTTTTTACTATGTTTCTGGACCTGGATCTTTTCAGTTGTATTGCTGTCCATACAGGATGAGACAGCTCTCTGATTCTGATCAAAAATATCTTAATTTGTGTTCCAAAGACGAACTAAGGACTTATGGGTTTGGAACGACATGAGGGTAAGCAATTAATGACAGAATTTTCATTTTTGGGTGAATTAACACTTTAACATTTCATTTGCACCTTTTGATTCCTTTTAAAAAATATATATATGATTCGCAGGTTAAAAAAAAAGGGACTGTGAAAAATGCATTTGTCTTTTAATCATTCATTCAAGAGATTTATTAAAAAACACTGATTCATCCAATAATGAAATGAGGCATTGATCCATGCATAAATTTCATGAGATTTTTAGCTGTCTATTTTTTTTATTTATTTTTTCTTTTCAGAATTGTGAGAAAACTACAACCTCAATTTAAAAAAAAAAAAAAAAAAAGTTTGCTCTATTTTGCAGACATTTTGAGTCTGGTTTTTATGTAGCATGATATTTTTTGTTCACGGTATTCTGGAGCAATTAAATGTTTTGCACAAGATAAATATGTTGTATATTTAAATATTTTTGACCCACATTGGAATTGTAATTGGAGTTGATTGAATCTGCGATGCAGGCGTCAGTGGATCTGTGCTGTGGCTCATGCCCAGTATTCTTACAGCAGCAGTTAATCCCTCTGAAATGAACCATCAGCATTTGTAATTGTCTCCATTGTTCTTTTGCAGGGTTTCTATAAAGGTGGGAAATTTGTCTTCAGTTTTAAGGTAAACAGCAACTTTGGCTTCAGTGAACACTCAACTAAAGACCCAGATCAGTACCTAACAATGTAATAATATAAGAGTTAGCAGATTAGTGTAGCAGTTGTTCTTGTGAACTATGACATGTTTTTGGATCTAAAATGCACAAATTTAGATTCCCAAGCGCGCAGCATAAAGGGATTTAATTTAATTTTAAATATATTTGATAATGTTTTCACATGGGTCTTGGACCTGAAAAAAGACCTTGTTCTGCAGCATTATATACATATATAATATTATAAAAGCTTAAAAAGAGTTTAACGTGATTGAATGTTATATAGTGGATGAGAGGGAAAAAAAACGGCTAACTCAGTAATAACTGAAATGTAAAAATGAACATTGTACATGCAGAAAGACCATGTTTGGGTGACATGTCTTCAGTTACTGTTGGTGTCTTCAGATTTGTTTCGGGCATGTTTGTGGACAGCTATATCTCTGAGGACCCCTCAGGACTTTCTGTTTCTTACTCGTGCATCAGAGCTGATAAGCCATTATTTCCTGCTGCCACAGACAATAACAGTCAATCTGTAAAATTAGTAAATCTGCATGGAATTGGACGTCTTTATACTACAGGCTTAATTTAATTAGCTTAAAACTAGATGCAAAACATACAGGTGCATGGCATGTTGTCAAGTTCTTTGATTTTGTTCAGAAAATGTTACATGACAAATTTCAAAAGCTGTTTGATTAAATGGAAATCATGTATGTGCAAGTTCTCAGGTGATTGTATCTGTCTTTTTTTAACTAGCTTTTTATCTTAATTACAGGTTTTGTTCATTTTAGTTTATTTCTTTAATTTTCATTTTCAGATATGTTTATTTTTGCTTTAAAATAGGATACTTGTACTGAAGTCACCAGTTCTAGTCATTGTGAATGATCTTTTAAAAGCTGGCATGATCACTCTTTAACAGTGATTAAAGTTGAGGTGTTTCTTTTCCAGGTGGGACAGGGATACCCTCACGACCCTCCTAAAGTAAAATGTGAAACGATGGTTTATCACCCCAACATTGACCTGGAAGGCAACGTCTGTCTAAATATTTTGAGGTATGTTGTGCAGTCTTGCAGTCAGGTGTTATGATGTAATAACTGGAATTTGTCCAGTTATCTGCTCAACACAGTCTGATGTCTGCCCTGGTTTTTGTGTGAAGGATAGTGATGGTTATGGGACTTACAGTCCAGGTCTCCTGAGGTCTGCTGCAGACTTCTACTTTCCATCACAAAATGTTCACTGCCCTGTTCACTTTTTTTTTTTTTTTTTTAAATTGCTGCTTCCAAGATGCTAGAAAAGCTTTTTTTTTCGTTTGGTCTGGTGATCAGAAACTTTCACCATATCAAACCATATCAGTTATTTTATTAAGGCAACAGAGGTTTTATTAGAATGACCTAAAGCCTACATGAGTGATTTCATTTCATGATAATATACTGGAATATAATGGAAATATGTTTTTTCTTATTTTAAATTCCAGGGAAATATTATAGTTCTCAATATTCTCTTGAATTTTTAATAGAGTAAAAATACTGTGTCTTTATAGGTCGAATGTTTTCCAGCTATTATTGAAGACAAATAAGCAGAAGCAACTGCCCTATCAGTAGTTGGTAAATGTGATGGATCTGATTCTGATAGATGTGGTTACCTCACATAATCACTCAATCAGTGTTTCATCTGCGTAAAGAAGTCAAAAAACAAAACGTCACGTAGCATTACATTTACC
>JAUCMR010000176.1:54955-65852 GCA_032357425.1 Enteromius argenteus | reverse complement strand
TAAACCAGAGAAAAACTTTGAAAATAACCATAACGACGCAGTCTCCATGCTACAATAATGATAGAAGCAAAGTTTTCAACAGTTTTGACATATCTTTATAATTTGACTCTAATTTGACTATTATTTGTGTCCGCTTCAAAAATTGCTCGCGAGAAATTTTGTTTAGTGTCCCCCCCTACTGTTAAATGAAATTTATGCCCATGCTAGTATTATCAGGCTCTTTGGACAACAAAGAATGCCTTGTGTTTTAAGATAACAATACTGCCTCTTGTGGAGTAACCCCCATGCAGTAGCTGCTTTATTCTCACTGATCACAGTTCTTCATTGTTGAGACCTAAAAGTGTACGATCACAAAATGGACCAAACCTTCCTCAATTTACAGAACTTTATTTACTTAAAGGAATAGTTTACCCAAAAATAAAAATAACCATATGTTACTCATATTTTGTGTTAAAACTAGAAGTAAAGAAGAATGGGTGATCACTCTCTCTCACGCTCAACACTGCAGTTAGAACTGAGACACCGATATGTTGCACTACGTTAAAACACCATTGTCTGAATTTTCTGAAAAGATTAAACGATTTGTGTACTGAACCAAATCACCTTTTTTTTTTCTTACATTTTCTAAATATTAATTTTAAATATGTGTACCGTTACACCCCTAATGCTTATAATTATCCACTGATGTTTGGTCTTCATATTTTAAGCACAATGTATACAGTACACTTTATTTGGAAAGTTAATTATGCATAGGAAAAACATTAACGTCATTATTGTAAACGTAGACTTTAAGCTATGCAAATAAACATCATATCAGAGAGACTATACTGCACCATGGCCACCTCTGACAGCATCGGCTAATCAAAACACTGGATCTGAAAGGTGCCAACCTACAATTTCTGCCTTCTCAGCGAAAGATATGTCAAAACAAAGAAGTGTGCTAAGATGTTGTTGCTTAGTTAGGCAGCTAAGTGGCATGGTAAACCTTGTGCTAAGCTGCTAAGCTAAGTTTGTTCTAGGGAGAAACAAGGTTTGTTTTGCAAGAAGTGAGTTTGGGAGGTTTGGAAACTGCCACAACAACAACGACCACAAGCTTAGTGAACCCCAAGTTCTGCAACGACTTCAGAATTTTCTCTTCAGTGATCCTCCATTTGCGACTGTTAGGTTTATCTTTCCATAAAATAACGTCCATAGTAACATCCAACTCAGTCACTCAGTCAGTCACATTTATCAGCATTTTGGATCCATTCATTGTATTCATTTAGTAGTTGTTACTTGTATATCCCTTTGTTAATAAAACCCCTTTTTAATTACAACTGTGACTTCCTTGTGTTGATAATACACTCTACTCTACACTCTAGTTAACAATATCTCACAAATCCTTTAGATTGGTCAGACTACAACTTCATGTGATATAAATAAGCTTTGTTTGTGTGTTTTAAGATGTTGTATGTGTTTGGTACATGCAGTCAGAGGAGCTTGTTCAAGTGTTTTGTGTGATTGCTGTGCTGTACAGTATGTGGGTGGACTTAAGTGGAGTGGGCTTGTGTCATATCACAGCATGACATTATTCACACTGGACTCTTACTCAACCACAATGTTTTGAGTCAAACAACACAAAAGTGTACTAAAATATTTTTTTTAATATCCCATAATTAGAGATTTTAGGTTACAATGTCTGAAACATTAAAAAGGCTTATAACATGCATAGCACATTTCACCCCAAAATCAGACAAAAATTATGAATAATACTGTGCATAAAATGCTGGAAGATGACAGATTGTAAGACTTTTTATTTATGATATATTCCATCCATCAATTTATTCTGGATAAACCTGTTCTCTATGATCCTGGAGCTTATCCCAGCATCTCAGGCTGTAGGCAGAGAAACAACCTGGATAGATATAATCGCAATACATAATATGTAAATAATAATAATAGTTGTTTAACACACACATGAGTATGTATTGAAAATCACCATTGAAAATGAAATAAATAAAAGAATATTTTAAAATCAATGAATAATACAAATAATTAAACCGAAGAGTAATATATTAAGTAACTCACAAAAGTAATTCACATTTTGAGTTTTCTTATTTCAATATTTTTAGTGTAGCTCTGTATAACACAGTCTACTGTTTTAAATCCATTGTGTAGTTCAACTCATAGCTAACTGTGAAGAATGGAAAGGATATTCATAGGCTGTCAAATATAATTTTCTGAGCAGTATGAAATCATTACCATATTTCCACCTACAGCCAGATGTAAGCTGTCCGCCATTTTCACCACACTCAAGCAGCTGTAGTGACAACAATGTCTAGTAAGCAATGCAAGTGTTTTGTGGTTGGGATTAACCACACATAAGAGCACATAAGAGTTTTCATTTTCTCCCAGAGACACTGAGGATGCAGTGGATTCATTTTGCATTTGATGGTAGTGAACAACAAGAAATGTCTGTTAGACATGCTAAGATGTGAGCAGCTACTGCCACAAAAAAACAGATAAGAGGGGTGGGGTGAGCAGTAGCCTATTATCTATCTGCGTCCCTTCACACTGGTGTCTTTCCTTCAGAATTTAAACTTTAGACTTGAATAACCCCACTATTTAAGAAACCTTATTTTAAACCTGAACTTTTTTACTCTTCCCTTCTTCAATTCATTGCAAAAATGCTTGAACAATTGTGATCAACCAAGTCTCTGCCTTTCTCACACAGAACAACCCTCAGGACTGGCTTTCAGAAGAGGCCATTCAACTTAAGGTGTACTCACACTAGGCAGTTTGAACCGTGCCCAAGTGAGTTTGACCACCAAAGCGCAGTTCGTTTGACTAGTGTGAGTGCCCCGAACGGTACCCGGGCACGGTTCGTTTAGCCGTCCCTGGCCCGGTTGGAAGAGGTCTGCCAGAGCACAGTTCAGTTGGACTGCGCGGTTCGCATGTAGTGTGAGTGCAGGCCAGAAGGGGAGTGGGGAGGGGGGGCCTACTCGAGCCTAGTTCACAGCAACCATGCCTAGTGTGAGTAAACCCTTAGACAGCCCTGCTCTTCCAAATATTCAATACTTATCTTGCTTGATCTGTCCATTTTATTGACACAGCTAACCGCCATATCTTCCTGTCAACCCTCTTGGCAAAGGGCATCTCAGGAAACTCACTCAAGTGGGTCTAGTCTTACATATGTCGTATCCAGATCAGATGGTGTACCAGCACCAAGAGATGATCTTCATTGGAGACCAGAACACCTAGATGTGCTCCGTGGACAGATCACCGGATCCAGATGCACATAAACACACACACAAACACTAGAAGTCCTTACACAATCTGACGTGTTTAAAATTTAACTGGAAATTAGGTGCTGGGCGTCCGGCCAGAGGAGAACTGGCCCCAACTAAGCCTGGTTCTCCCAAGGTTTTTTTTTCCCCCATTCTCTCACGGATGGGGTTTTGGTTCCTTGCCGCTGTCGCCCTTGGCTTGCTTGGTTGGGGACACCTGATTTCTTGTGATTATCGTCGTCTTGACTACAGAGACGTCTCTGCATTTGATAAATAGTTTAATCTTGTCATTATACATTACCATCACTCTGTTCTCATATTTGATAATGTTCAGTGCTTTGCTACAATCTTTTTTGTTAAAAGCGCTATATAAATAAAAGTGACTTGACTTGACTTGACATATGTCCTTCAAGGTATCTCAAAGGGGTATAGTGTCCAAGTCACAGGGGTGCATCAGGGCTCGGTTCTTGGACCACATCTTATTTCTGTCTACACTGCATCACTAGGTTCTGTCATTCATATTTTCATATGACTGATAAGCTGAAGACACTCAACTCTACAGTACCTCTCATTCCATCCTGATGATCCGACAGTAGCTGCTCACATCTCAGCATGTCTAACAGACATTTCTTGCTGGATGACGAACTGCATGGTTTCAGCCAACCCATCACTTTATTACAATTTCTATATCCAGCTAGGTGTATCACCATAACACTGTCGAGAACAGCCAAAAACCTTGCAGTGAGTGATGATCAGTTGAATTTCACAGACCACACTGTTTGAAAGGACACGTCCTGCAGATTTGTGTTATATTAGGAAGATCAAGCTCTTGTTCTGTCTAGGCTAGACTATGCAATGCTCTCTTGGCAGGTCTTCCAGCCAGTTCTGTCAAACCTCTCCAAATAATCCAGAATGTAGCTAAAAGATTAGTCTTTAAAGTGACAAAAAAGTGCATGCTTATCTCTGTTTCTCAATTTGCACTGACAACCAAAAGCTGCTCATACTGTATAAAATTCAAGGCACTGATGTTTGTCAGTGATCACTTTCTCTGACTTTTACCTTAACTGTTCCCAGCTGGTGAAATGACCTGCCCAACTTGAACCTAGCAGCTAAGTCTTTATCCATCTTCAAGAAATGGCAGGAAAAGACATATCTCTTCTATCTACATTTCTAACACTAGCGACATATATAAAAATAAGTGACAAAACTCCAATAAACCAATAATAGTTACAATAATAATTATTGCTATTATAATGAATAATAATTAACTCATTCATGATAAAACAAGTAACCTTAATAGCCAGAAAAGAAACCCCTTGGGTATTAAACTGACCTTAATAGGAATTTGTTTTCCTCATTTCCCTCACTGCCTCTGGGAATCATTACACCGTCATTTAACCTGATAGAGACACAACACTCGCTTCACTAGTCTTTCTGCTTTTATATGCTGCTTCCACTTATATAACCAGTACATTATGCATTTGATATAAAAAATAAAAGTCATTTTATATTGAAACAGGTATAATAAAACATCATATTTGATGCTGAACATCAGCGTCATGTTAAGTCATCTAGATCAGTATATCAGATTCCTTGATCAAACCCACTCATTTGTTTCTGTAAGCAGCTGAGCTCAGTTTCCCTGAATAATTCAAGTGTGTCTGGAGCTCATGAGGTACTTGTGTTGTTATGTCAAGAATGGATTATGACCCTGAAAGGCCCAGATGCCTGGATGCCAAAAAGTATGCATGCACCTTAGAAGGAAAGGATACATGATACATGAGCTTGTTTTATATGGATGCACAGAGAATGTGTTCTAAAATGTGTGACTGCTTTCCTGTCTTTAAGGTATGACTAAACATGAACAGCAGCATCTGATGAAAGAACATGTTATGCTTTGAATGTACTGAACAAATACACCCCTTAAATTTAATCATTTGCTGAACCCAACTCAGAGCGGCACAAAACAAGACATTTAATTTATTAACTGAATTAACTGGGGCATGACCTTCTTGAATAAGAAGAGAAAGGGATCATAAGAATCCTGACTGTGTAAAAGATGACTGATCACCATATTCAAATTAAAGCGAAATTATTAAAAATTCTTAAGTTAGACTATTATTGTTGTCTCTTGAGATAAGTGGGTAAAATCAACCAGAAGGTTAAGATTGCCATAATTCTATGGACACTTTAAATGTGCAATACAAAATAATGTAAATGCTAGATCTGTAAGGCTGACAAGGTCAAAGTCTAAAAGTGTGGCTAAAATCTGTGTCTTATCAATATTCTAACTCCTGAATTTAACAATAACTAAAGGCTAAAACTGTCTGGCTGTAGATTATCAGCAGTACTCTTGTTTATGACACTTCATACTTATTCTGTTTGCTCTCTTTGGGGTGCCCACAAGTGTAAACGTCTAATGTGAGTGGTAATATAGTTCTAAGTCTAAATCAAAGTTACCACTCATCATAACTCGAGTGTAGACGTAAAAATACCCTAAGGCTTTAACAGTACAAACAGATCCACTAGACCTACATGATGTCATTACCTGCTGAGAAAACAGACAACCCTGCAGAGGTACAACAGGTTAGGTCAAGCTCCCGCGAGCGTAACTTAACTACGAAGGGACAAGAATTAAATGAACAGGAAGCAACAAGACATGAAAAAGCATTTAACAAAGCCTATGACTCTTGGAAACAGTCACCAAAGGAGGTTACAGTGAAATTGAAGTCTTTCTGCTCAGCTGAGGACCTTGATAAAATACAAATTACACCAAAATTATGAGCCCATTCGACGCAATCATACTACTACCCCACATATTGTCAAAAGGATGTATGCATGTGACACTCTTACAGTTGAGATTTGTGACCTGGTCAGAAAACGACTAGAGAACATAGACGAGACTTTCAATGACCAACTAGAAAAGGAGAGAGTGAGAATAGCACTAAATAAGGATGAATTTAGTCAGTTTTTGGAAATACTAAAACAGAAACAGTAATGTCAGAGTCATCACAAGGATCAGTCCATAACTCAAGCCGCAGCTCCAGGTCTTCTAGCAAATGTGCAGATGCTGAAGCAGACTTAGCAGCCAAAGTAGAGCAGGCTAAAGCTATGCAAAAAATACATGCTCAACAAGCGAGACTTGACAAACTGGAGAGTGAATGGAAACTCAAGGAAACACAGATGTTAGCAGAAATCTGACAAAGGGAGGCTGAAATGAAACTAAAGTTAGAATTGGAAAAAACAAGGTTACAATAGCTACAGGCTGACAATGAAGTGAAGGTAGCGCCAGCTCGGGTGAGAGCGTATAACAATTTTGATGGCCTTGAAAATCTTGAAGGAGAGATTGACCACAAAATTCAATGTAGCTGGCAGGATGCTGGAACCAGAAGCCAGCTAAATCCCCAAGCAATGCCATTCCAGCCTCATCATGCACCCTCAAAGGAACCTGTAATTCAAGAGGAAGTCAGTCTTGCTCAGGCAATTGCAAGCTCACTAACCCTAAGCCGTCTACCTGTCCCAGGACCAACTATGTTTACCGGTGACCCCTTAAAGTTCATAGACTGGAAGATATTCTTCATGGCTCTCATTGACCAGAAGCCCCTCCCTGCTTGTGAAAAAATGCTCTATTTAAAGGCCATACCTCATGTTAAGGGCTTGGGTATTCTAAATGATTGTGAAGAGAATCACAAACTTCTTAAAAAGTTGCCTGAGTGGATGATGCGTAGATAGAGTCGTATTGTTGTGGAAGAGTTAGACAGTTCTGGGGAATATCCAAGTTTTATGCATTTCATAGAGTTTATGCAAACTGAAGCGTGCATAGCTTGTAACCCTATTAATTTCCCTCTTCTGATGAACATTAAAAACACTGACGAGAGACTTCCAAAGAGAGCTAAGGCACTCAACACAAGCATTCAAATGAAAAACTCCCCGTCAGGAATTCTGAGAAACTCAAAGCCACCTTGTTAGTCTGTAAAGACGAAACACATGGTGTTGTTAAGTGCCCAACATTTGCAGCAAAGACTACAGATGAAAAGAAAGCATTTATTCATGAAAACCACCTGTGTTTTGGGTGCTTAAGAAAGGGCCATACCGCCAAGGACTGCAAAGGGCGACACACTTGTAGTACATGTGGTCGACGTCATCCAACCTGCTTACACATAGAAACAAACAGAAACCCTGTTGAACTGTCAAGCAAAGAATCAGAATCCACAGGAGATCATGCAAGCAAGGAAACCCACAAGGTTATGACCCATGTATTAACATAGCATGTTTCCGCCACCTCTAGCATCGTACCAGTCCTTGTATCATCAACAACAGACCCCCAGAAGGAAATCCTCACTTATGCCCTACTCAACACTCAAAGCGACTCAACTTTTATTTTGGAAGATTTGGTTGCTAAACTCAATGTGAACACTCAGTCGGTACAACTTAAGCTCAGCACATTGACAGCCGTTAACACTGTCATAGCAAGCAAGATTGTCTGTGGTCTACGAGTTAGGGGACTTGACTCTGACACTTACATCCAGCTTCAGCAGACCTATACACGAGACTTTATTCCAGTCGACAAGTCTCATATCCCTACTAATAGTACAGCCCTCCGGTGGCCTCATCTGAAGCATCTAATGAACAAGTTATATCCACTCCAAGATTGCGAGGTCGGTCTTCTAATTGGTTATGACTGCCCATCCGCACTGGCTCCCTTGGAGGTTATCACGGGCGACGAAAATGAACCTTTCGCGCAAAGGACAATGCTTGGATGGAGCATTATAGGGTCAGCCAATCCTCGACTGGATAGACAGGGAAATGAGAGCTTTGTGGATCGTGTCACTGTAAAAGAAATGCCAGTAGCTACCGATGTGCTCAAAGTACTGGAATCAGACTTCAATGAGAGGAGCTACGAGGACAGGTACGTGTCGCAGGATGACGTTTGTTTCATACAGCTCCTTAATGATAACATTAAGCAGAAAAGAGATGGTCATTTTGAGATTCCCCTCCCCTTCAAGGGCAGTGCTCCACCAGTCCTACCAAACAATAAAACGCTGGCTCCTGTTCGGCTGCAACACCTAAAGAAGAAGTTAAAGGCTAACAAACAGTATTTCGACCTTTATGCAGCCTTCATGGAAGAAATTATTCGGAAAGGTGAAGCTGAGGCAGCCCCTCCACTTTCTGAGGGAGAGACTGCATGGTATATCCCTCATCATGGGGTGTCCAACTCAAAAAAGCCAGGCAAACTGCGAGTCGTGTTTGACTGTTCAGCAAAGTTTCGTGGGATCTCTCTAAATGATACCCTATTGACAGGCCCTGACCTAATTAACTTCTTGGTTGGAGTTCTTTGTCGCTTTAGGAGGGAAGCAGTTGCTGTGATCTGTGACATCGAAAGGATGTACCACCAGTTTAACGTCACACCTGAAGTTCGCAATTACCTTAGGTTCCTCTGGTGGAAGGATGGACTTTTAGAAACAGAACCAAAGGAGTATAGAATGACAGTCCACCTCTTTGGTGCTGCGTCCTCTCCTGGATGTGCCAACTTCTGTCTTAAGTACTTAGCACAGCAACACAAGGTTGACCACCCTACGGGTGCAGAATTTCTGGAAAAGAATTTCTACGTGGATGATGAATTAATCAGCGTTCCAACAGTCAAAGAAGCCATGGAACTAATCATCGAAGCACAGGAATTGTGTAAAAGTGCAGGTCTACGTCTGCACAAGTTTAACTCAAATCAAATGGAAGTTCTCTCCTGTGTAGCCTCCTCAGAAAGGGCAGTAACCATGGATTCTCTCAACCTTAAACCCGATACATCCTCAAGTGGACACATACTTGGGATTCAGTGGTCGCCAGGAAGCGACACCTTTAGTTTCAACATTGGTGCAAAGGAACACCCTCCCACTTGCTGTGGCCTCCTGTCAGTCGTGGCATCTCTGTATGACCCACTCGGGTTCGTAGCTCACTTCACTTTGAGTGGCAGCCGCATCCTACAGGAGCTGTGTCGTAGAGGTATTGGATGGGATGATTCCATTCCTGAGCACTTGCTTTCACGGTGGGAGGAGTGGAAAAATGGTTTACAAGGGCTAAAGGAAGTTGCCATACCCCGATGTTACCATCCGCAAAACTTCGGTAAGACTGTTAGAGTAGAACTGCACCACTTCTCGGATGCCAGTACTGAAGGATGGTTCATGTTCCTATCTCAGATACAAAAACGACAGGGATGAAGTTCATTGCAGTTTTGTAATGGCTAAAGCGAGGGTTGCTCCTACAAAGATCACAAGCATCCCGAGATTGGAACTCTCAGCAGCAGTCATCGCAGCCAAAATGAGTCTTATGTTGAAGGCAGAACTCCAGATGAAAATCGAACAAGAATATTTCTGGACAGACTCACAAGTCGTACATCAACAATGAGGCTTGAAGGTTCCACGTGTTTGTGGCGAATCGTGTTCAATTGATAAGAGAGATTACAGACCCAAATCAATGGAACTATGTAGACACAACTCAAAACCCAGCTGATTATGCCTCTAGAGGACTTCATGCAACAGAAATCTCTTCTGCTAGCTGGTTATCAGGGCCCAAGTTTCTGTGGAAACAAGAATTGCTTCCTACCCCTAAGCCTTCAGCAGAGCTGCTCACAGGTGATCCAGAAGTTAAATCGGTTCAGGTGCTTACAACCCAAGACAGTGACTGGAACGATATTGTAGGTCGCATGAGTCGTTTTTCCAGATGGACAACGCTGGTTAAGGTGATTGCCAGAATCAAGAGACTAGGGTCAAAGTTAAAACGATCTCATGGTCAAATTGTGACTGTAGAAGAATGTAGGAAGGCTGAAGAGGTGGTGATTAAGCTCGTCCAGCAGCAGGCCTTCCCCCAAGAGCTAAAGGCATTACAAAGGAATTCAAATGGAAACATGATTCCAAGTTCGAGTCCGCTTTTCCGCCTTGACCCCATTTTGGATGAGGGACTGCTTCGCGTGGGTGGAAGACTTAAAAAATCTACCCTCAGTCAAGAACTAAAGCACCCCATCATTCTCCCAAAGGACAGCCACATCACAAAGCTGATTCTGCTACACTATCATGATCAGATCTGTCATCAGGGTCGGAGTCAGACTTTGATGGAGCTCCGAGCCAATGGATTTTGGGCCATTAGTGCAAGTAAATCACCAAGTTAATACATAAATGTGTGACATGCCGGAAGCTCAGACGACCTGTCGAGGAGCAACGAATGTCTGAACTCCCCAGAGAACGCTGTGAAGTCCCAGCTCCATTCATGTTCTGTAGAATGGATTGTTTCGGCCCATTTATCACCAAGCGAGGTCGCAAAGAGTGCAAGAGATACGGAAAAAGATGGTGCAGAGTACAATATCTAGCCGAACAGTTCTGGAGCCGGTGGAGGAAAGAATACCTTCTGAACATTTCGACCAGGCAAAAGTGGCTTGTGCCCTGGCGCAACTTGAAGGTGAGTGACATAGTCATACACTCCCAAGGAACCAGTGGCAACTAGGACGAGTGATTGAAACTACAGAAGGCACTGATGGCGTAGTTCGTCGTGTAAAGGTACAAGTTGGCAGTGTTGGGGAAGCTACTCTGAAACTGTAGTTTGACAAGCTACAAGCTACTCGTAAGTTAAAGTAGTTAAACTAC
>JAUCMR010000176.1:37685-54855 GCA_032357425.1 Enteromius argenteus | reverse complement strand
CAACTGAGCTACTGCCAAGCTACTGAAAAATGTAGTTAAGTTAGTAGCGTCGCTACTTGTAGTTAACTACTCCCCAACACTGCAAGTTGGGGAGCGGAAGCTAACACAGAAGCAGAGCCATTGCTCCAAGCCTTCCATCATCGAACGTCCGATCCAAAAGCTGGTGCTCCTCCTGGAAGACGAATAATAATAATAATTAATGATTATGCGTATCTCAAGTGGTTGGTTCCCCACAATAAATAAATCTTATGAATGAGCATGAACTGGACTACTAAAACAGCTCACATTTCAACCCCACAAATGTTCAAACCAAAACTATGCCCTAGGGCCTAGTGTGTTATAATAACGTTTTGTTGGTGTTCCACCACACACCACAGGGAGACATTACACCACTGAGATTGGAGTGATTCAGACAGAAGACACAATTCAGAGTCCCAGCTCTGACCTTTGACCTTATCAAATGGATTCAGAAAACCTATACAAATAAAGAGATTAACATTCCAAATCATCAGTTGAACTGAACTGTAATCCCATTGTTTTGTTTTTGTCAGGAATGGGACAAATAAAAAAAATAAAAAAATCAAGATGTACACTAAGGTAATTTTTTCTCCTCAATAACTGTAGTTTTGATTGAAGAACATCATTTGAAATCATAAAATGAATTATGACAAATCAGCACTCCCAGTTTGTGTTAATAAAAACTAATGCAATTGTGAGGGTCAAGCTATTTCATGCTGCTAATATCTTTAATGCAAGGCATTTATGAATTCATATTTCTTAACCAGGAATCACCAAGCAGGTGGAGAAACCTTAACCTGAGAGAATTTAAAATAAATTACAGAGTCTAAATAAATAATCATGTCTAAAAAAGTCTAAAAATGATAGTGATCTGCCATCACTTATTTAAAAAGAAAAATTGATAAATAAGAAAACAGAGGCAATATAATGATTTAATATTACTATGGCTAGTATTCTTTTTATTACTGTTGTTGGTATGAGTGATAGTAGTGGTAATGGTATTAGTATTATTACTGCTAACTATAACAAAACTGCAATTACCATCTTTCACCCTTTTCCTCTATTATACTTTTATAGAAGCTCTTAGGTTGATATGCTTCCACCTATACACCTAGATGCAAACACACACACACACACATTCTATTTATGTTACAAGTTTGTCCTTGTTATTTTGCAAATGTGCAAGTAGTTACAAAAGCTTATTTAGCCCTAAAAGGTGCATATTAGTACCTCAAAGGTATAAACGAGTACCTACATTGTACATATTTGTACTTTTTGAAAGGGTATAGAGGAACATAATAAAATGAGAATACAGTTGGCTAAATTGTGTCTGTCTTAAAACAAAATTAAAAGAAGAAAGAAAAAATGTCAAAGATAATATTTTTTGAAGTGATATATTTTAATCCACTTTCACTCAGCTCATGAGGTTAAATCCGCTCCCTTCTATATCATTTTTTTCTTGCCTTTTAAGACACTCTTCTTTCTTGTCTAATTGAAAGGCCATTTACTCTCTGTGAGCAGCGGTCAGAGAGGAAGGGCCGCTTATATAAGAGATCCGGAACGGTTCTGTTGCTTCAAGCCTTTTTTTTTATTAGAAAGAAAAGATAACACAGTCACAGTCAAGTCAGGATAAGCTATCGGTCTCTAACACAAACCCTAACAACAACCCAACCAATAGCTTTAATTCTACACAAATGCAATCACAGAGGTAACACATTCAATTAAAATAAAACATTTGTAATTTATTCTTTGTAAATAATGGCAATGCCATTTACTTCTGTTGTCCATTAAAAGATTATGCTTGCAACAAGTAAAGGTAACCATTTTTTTTAATTAAAGTAATATTTAAAAGTAAAAGCATTTTATTTAGCAGGAGAATAGGGATTTTGCATAGAGGTCTTAAACTCACAATAATTAAAGAAACTAAAATATGAGTATCTAATTTTATTTATGTTCCCAGCTGAGCCATGTTTAACACGGCCACACACAGTCAGTTTTAAATACTGTACGTTGAAAGGTTTTAGTTTGAGTATCTATTTTTCCTTACATGAAAATTAGATGAACATTTGCAAAAATTTAAAGTCAAATGGGTTAGCGATTTACCAGTAATTCTGTAACAGCTTTTAACAGTCCTTTTTGCAAGCTGTAGTTTAGCAACGCATTTCTGCCAGATTGAACCTGATTTATCCAGCCAGCTTCACTGCATGTGACACTTCCTGTGAAAATACTGACGTGAGAGGGAGATGTGAATCACGCTGCTTGTCAATTCTATCTAATAAAAGAGTTATTTCTGCATTTCTTAAAATTAAGTCACATTGTTCTTTTGGGAATCAAACATTTGCTAACCTCTGGAAGATTAAAAGGTTGTTCTGGGTTCAATACAAGTTAAGCTCCATTCACAGCATCTGTAGCATAACTTCACCTTATTCCTCAGTAAAAATAATAATAATAAAATAAAAAAATTTAAAATGATACTTCACCCAAAGATTCTTACATTTTTCACTTGCCCTCAAGTCATTCAAAATATGTTTGACTTTTTCCTTATGGAACACAAAAGCAGACTCTCAGCATAGAATTAAAAGTAGTCTGTATGACATATACTTTATTCCTAGACATTGTAGCTCATATAATAGTTGTATGCTATGAATTAACTGAAATTTAAGACAACATTTTACTTATTCACTGAAAATTGCACTTGACAGTCATGGCCAGCCTTCAATTTCATTGTACACTTTGTGTTCCATGTAAGTGATATGTACTGTAGGTTAGTACATTTATTTAATACTATTACTTATGTTATCTTATTGGAAAGTGGACTATTATAACTGTGATTTTTTGCCTTTAAAATTATCCATTTCCAGTGAAATCAACATTATTCCATAATTCCACTGAACTGCACAAAACTACACTGTTACACACAGTATTGTGGGTCATAAGAGTATTTCACCTGGACAAATCAGTTGAGCTACTGATTCAAATGAAAATGGCAAGAGGTTAAGACTTAGATAAAGCCTGTCTAATGCCATTTTCATCTGTCATATGATGGCCACCATTCAAAATTATCCTTTTATTAAATCAATTGTGTCCTTTTACAAGCTGTGCTAGAATTCATGGAGCTGTCTGTGGTGCTGAAATCACACTTTATCTGCTGTATTTGACTGAACAAACTATGAAAGAGAGAGAGAGAGAAAGAGAGAGAGAAAGAGAGAGAGAGAGGGAAAGAGAGAGAACATACTAATTCATCAACACAGAGATGTTTGGCTGTGAATTGAAACAAATGATCAAGACGACATTTATGCTGATATCACACCAGAAAAGTGAGCCAGGATTTTTATTCATTTCAATACTGAGACATTGCCTTCAGATGAAAACAGAGTTATACTTGAGAGAATTAAGTGGCTTTAAACTTTCACGCTAAACCACCTTGCGTAACAACATGCTAAACACCTTAGCATCATTTTAGATACTGCACATGCAAACACCACCCATGCTTGCCTTAGAAAGCATAAAAATATATTAATTTAGCATATATTAATCTATTATTAAATGATATGTAAATAAACAATTGCATTTAATGCTCTACTAATATTCTCACTATAATCCTACAGTGATGCTATGCAATGTAATCAACTGCACAGACATTTAGATTTAGTGTAGTTAAAAAAATCCTAAAAATTCACACTGCTCACACAGTAACTGCTCAGTTATTAAGCTTTATTATCAATTTGTATCAGTGTACTTAATTATTATTACTTATTATATTATTATGTGTGTGTTGTCGGTATGGATAAGCTATTTGACTATAGTATGACTGTTTCATTTGCTGTTTAATGATTCCGACCTGTAAACTTCAAACTTCGCTCTAAAGCAGCAGTAAAACAAAACAAAACAAAACAAAAGAAGTTAGAATAAGTGCTAGAATACAATATGTTATCCATCTCTCAAAGGTTTGTGCTGTTTTTGTAGTGTAGCAGTGAATCTTGCTACTCGTCCTGGGTCCGTATTCACAAAACATTTTATTTTACCACTAAGAGTTCTAAATAGTAGTAATAAAAAGTTTTCAGATAAGAGTTTTTTTCTTAAAACCTATTCTCAAAGCTGCTGAGACAAATTTTACTAAGGAATAGAACGAACACAGTCACTTGCTGATAGTCTCGGAGGGATGACCTCCAAATCAACAGGCAATGCCTTTTTAAAAGACTATTATCGTCAAATGCTTTTAAAAAGGCAGATTGTCAAGACAGCCATTTTAGGATAGTTTGTGGCTTGGTCTTAGTGACTTAAGACTCCTCTTCACTACTCCTAATATTTCACAGATTTAGGAGCTAGTTTTACTGCTAAAACGCTTTGTGAAATACTTTTAGAGCAGGGGTAGGTAACGTTGATCTTGGATTGCCGGTGTCCCTGCAGAGTTTAGCTCCAACCCTAATCAAACACACTTGAACCAACTACTCAAGGTCTTCAGGATGCAGGTAGGTTTTTTATTTTTTTTTTGATCCTGGCCCTCCAGGATCAACGTTTCACAACCCTTTTTCAAAGCAAACATTTATAAGTCCTAAATTTATGACTGACAAACCCACTGTTATTAAGATTTTCTTCTAAACTGGGGAGTTATAAACTACTTTTAGCCTTAAGATATTTTGTGAATACGGCCCTGGTCACATTTGTCCCCATTTGGAGCCTAACCATCATGTTATATTCGATTGAAGAGGAGGGTCTAATGATGCCGAAGATGTGGCGAGCTTCAGACTGTCCTCTTAGACTGACCAAACATAACATGATTAGCTAGCACACATCAAAAACAGACAGTTGTGACATGTTTGCCATCACGAGGCACTTTTAGGAGCTTAAAAATGATTGCTTTTCATCAGCTTAACATGTCATCTCTTCTAACACTGATCTACATCACGACATTCGGACAAGCAAACTCAAAACTCACAAATGTATGAGGACCTAATGTAGTCTCTAGAATGCAGAATTTATTCATCCATAGACCAATATAATGCAACTTGTGTGATGGTCTGTTATCTGTTGAAATTTTGCTAAGAGACCGTGCAATTAAAATGACACTCCAAAAATGTCAATTGTAAAATAACGTAAATGTCAAGAAACATCTAAAAGAAAATAAATTTTCAAGTATTATTATCTCCAAAATATTTCATATGAAAAAAAAAAGATGATTAAGAGTAATAGGAAATCATGTTGTGTGTGTGTGTTTCACACTTTCACATTTTACTGTGTAATTAATGAAAACACTTTTGTATGAAGAGCTCAGTTCAGTGAGAGTGTTTGTAACCTTACAGATGAACATCTTCTTATATCTAACAACATGCCATTTTAATGTGCTTACGATGGTTTATTGCTATCAAAGTGTTTATTCTTGTCGGTCCTGACCTACATTACCCACTGTCTAGTTGCAGCTGTCTTATGTATCTAAGCAACCAAAACAAGTATGCACTACACACACTCACACTTTCTCAAAGGTTATGTGATATAACCTATAACAGGCATATCTAATCCTCTGTGAAACAGGATATGTCACTCTTTGAGGGCACCTAATTTCTAATGATTATCGTCATTTTGGTTACAGAGACCGTCTCTGCATTTGATAAACAAATAGTTTTTCATTATACATTACCATCACTCTGTTCTCCTATTTGATAATGTTCAGTGCTTTGCTACAATCGGTACTGTTAAAAGCACTATCTAAATAAAAGTGATTGGTTGATTAACTCTTCATAGCCCAACCTTGTCTTTGATCGGCCCTGCTACAAACACACTAATTTTCTGGTTCCTGGCACCTAATACTAACTCATTCTCCTTCTAGCACTTGCATACAGGTTCATTCAGGCTTAATAATGAAAATGAACTCCCAAATTCACTGGCTGCTTTTTTCCCCACTAGGCCTTTATGTCATTTGACCGCTCAACATGAATAAATATGAAGACACACTAATTCTATGAATTTTAGATCATGCAATACATATCTAACACAGACAGAGAATGTGCACTTGAATAGTTAATCATTTTAAAATTTTAGCTTTTAGAGTTTATGAATAACGAACTTGAATAATTCAATAATTCCAACAGTTCATTTAGATGTTATGATATGATGCAAATGTGGGTTAACAGTTTTTACACGCTACATAAACTTCCAAATTTTTTGTTTCTATAAGGGTTAAATGAGCAATCACACAAACGTGTGTATATATATATATATATATATATATATATATATATATATAAATGTATAATGTACAATAATTGTGGTTACAATTGAGTATAACAAACAAAATGCAAGCTCATAAAAAAGCACCGAATGCAAATGAAACAAACAGTAAATATTGAAATGGAGACTGACCTTATATGAAAATGGATCGCTGGATCTCCTCTGGTTTCAGTAGATCATCATGGTTCAGTCATTTGTTGAGGTTTCCTTCCTCATTTCTGTTTGAATCCATTTTGCATCGAACTTCAGAAAAGTTCTGTGATGTGATTTAGAGTCGACAAGGCTTTATCGTTGTGAATTCCTAAGCAAACAAGTCATTTTCTTTGAAGGCTCCCTTGATCTCATACGCCATTGAGTTTTAAATTTGAGAATGAAAAAATATTGCTATAAAATACTGATAGCCACAAACGACACATAAACAGTATTTTAAACTAACAACTAGTGGTGTTGATTGAGACCCTAAAGACCAAACAATTATTTTACAAAAAATATGTACATTTGTTTGTAGAATGTTTTAAAAGAAGAAAAACTATTTTGGCTTTTCACTTGAGTCACTGGACAACAATGAAAAACATAAGAGGTTGTAAAAGAGTTAAGGCCTGTCATCCAAGCTTCACAGCACATACATAATATATAACTTTTTTAGCATTAGTAGTTTCTGAATAAGAAATTATAAAAGTAATGCTTAAAAGCTGCTGATGTCCAGGAGATTAACAGATTAAAACGTGCTTTAAAAAAATAACTGCAACTTTCCAGGATTTTAACAGTGCGATGATCCTGAGATCATACAGAATTTGGGTGCATTAGTGGATATGGATGGAATACATGTTTCTGTTCCTTGGGAGCATTTAAAATCCAGTTTATAATGTTGGTATTCTCAAGCATGTTTCTTCCACACTGTTCTCCATCTCTTGCGAGGACTTCTTCAACACATGCAGTTCATCACATGGGCTGGAATGGCCACCATTATGCTCTTCTCTGAGAGATGCCTACTCCTTGTCAGTCTCCCTGAGATATAAATAGTTTAAGTAGGAAACAATGAGGGTAGAGATGGGCAAACTATAGGTCAGTTTCTCTAGTGTCCAAGCAAAATGTATAAAGGGACCGTTTAATATCCATTCTGCTGTTAGCTTTCATGTTAGTCTTCTCAACTGGAATGTTTGTTTCTTCATTGTGCTCTCCATCTTTTGAGTTAGATGTTGATGATTTCCTCAATCCATGAAGTTCATCACATGGGTTTGAAGGACCCCCATTATTAGGCTCTTCTCTGAGAGATGCCTGTTCTTGATCAGTTTCTCTGTGGTAGAAATAGTTGAAGTTAGATACAATTACAGGCACCGGTAATGCAATGGTCAACACCCCTGCGATGGCACATAGCGAGCCCACAATTTTTCCCCCCACAGTCACCGGCCTCATGTCACCATATCCAACTGTTGTCATGGTCACCACAGCCCACCAAAAGGCATCTGGGATGCTGGAGAAGTGAGACTCGGGTTCATCTGCCTCAGCGAAGTAAACAGCACTGGAGAATAATATGACACCAATGAAAAGAAAAAAGATCAAGAGGCCCAGCTCTCGCATGCTGGCTTTTAAAGTCTGGCCCAAGATCTGAAGCCCCTTGGAGTGTCTAGAGAGCTTAAATATGCGAAACACCCGAACCAAACGAATGACCCTCAGTATGGCCAGTGACATGGCCTGCTGGCCATTATTGTGCTCCTGGCCCTGCTGCTCCACCAGCTCTGTGCCCAAGGTGATGAAGTAAGGCATGATAGACATAATGTCAATGATGTTCATGATGGTTTTGGAGAATTCCGATTTACTAGGACAGGCGAAGAAGCGCACAAAGAGCTCAAAGGTGAACCAAATCACGCAGGTGGTTTCAATGATGAAAAACGGGTCGCTAAAGGTGAGCGATGGACGCTCTTGAGTACCATTGATAGCGCGACTAGTCACTGGCAGCTCTCGCTCGTCGCGAAACTCGGGTAAAGTTTCCAGACAGAAAGTTATGATGGAGATGGTTATGACGATGACGGAGACAATAGCTATGCCTCGTGCAGGACTAGAGCTTTCAGGGTACTCAAAGATGAGCCATACCTGTTTCTGAAACTCATTCTGTGGCAATGGTTTCTCTTCTTCTTTGATAAAGCCCTCGTCCTCGCGGAAACGGTCCATTGCTTCTTCTCCCAGCTGATAAAAGCGTATTTCGTCGGCAAACACGTCGATTGACACGTTAACAGGTCGTCGGATTTTACCACCAGACTGATAGAAATAAAGAATTCCGTCAAAACTCGGTCTGTTGCGATCAAAGAAATACTCGTTCCTGAGGGGATCAAAATACTTTATTCTCTTGTCCGGGTCTCCCAGCAAAGTGTCGGGAAACTGGTTCAGAGTTCCCAACTGTGTCTCGAACCTCAGTCCGGCGATATTGATAAGAACTCGTTCGTTGTTCTCATGGTCCATATCCATGTCCAGAATATCCTCATCAAACAAATGGGGACTGTAGTAATCCACAGTATTCTCAGTGGAGCCCATCATTGTGTTGTTCATGTCGTTCATTTTCCATGAGCTCTGCTGTGGACTTCTCGAGTATAGTTCTTTGTTGTGGACCAAGCGTGGATGATCCAGGGAGTTTTGGTTTTGGTAGGGTTCTCCATCACTGCCTCCATCACCCCGCTTGTCAAAGCTCACTAAAGCTATCTCCATTTCCAAGCCATTAAATATTAATGAATAAAAGACCTGTAGAATTAAAAAACAAAAAGCCCCTCGAAAATCCACACTCGTTTTCTTTGCCGCTAGATTCGTTTCTTCTGCTGCGGATAAAGATGTGTACTATAATCCAAACATCCTCCCATCACTCTGGTAAATACATGTGTGCGCGCTGAGCGTAAGTACTGGAGTGATTCACAGGCTGCTCGGTTCTGTTGAACAGATTCTTTTGAATGAACCGATTCGCAAAGCGTTGGTTTATCACTCGACTGTAAGGACTTTATGTGGTGGATGGGATAGAAACCATGTGATAAATAACACTGCTCAACTAAATGTAGGCCTGTCTGTAATAAGAAGATGCAAATCCACGCGTAACACAAATGAACCAAAGCGAACCATTTCGCTGAAATTGTGTGTGGAGAGAAAGTGTAGCCTATTTATTTATTTACACGCTCGCACGCACACACATACATTCATATTTATAAGTTTTGGTTTAAGAGTAGAAATCACCATGTAAAACTCTTAGCACCACAGTTAATAAAAGGGTTACAAATAAAAGCATTAATAAAAGATAAATATAAGTAGCCTATATGTTACAGACTCTTTCATCATGCTCAATAAGCTTTTTATGTACACATTTTAATCTACAATGGAATGTTGTTAAAAAACAGTTTGCAAAGGGTTTTAATATATCTCTGTTAAAATTTTCTCTTTTCATAAAATGTATTTTTGGCATCTGTGCTAAATTAGCATACATTCACACATGAGTTGACAACATTTCGCCTCGGTCTAAGTTGCATCACCACAGTAAGCTCTTGTGCGTGTTTGAATATGTGATTTTCTGATGTTATGTTAAGAGACACAAATTCAGAGGCACATATTCAACTAACTGAGCACAGATGATTTAAAAGAATGATTCATGTATAGGTGCATCAATTAAAAACTGATTTTATTCTCACAAAACCAGGACACTATTCTCACAGGACCACCAACTTTCTTTGCCAATATGGAATTATGAAATACACATATTTTTGTCTACATGAAAAAAAAACCTAAATGTGATAATGTAATAAAAGCTACCCATTTTATTTTCAAAATCTGGAAGATTTCCTCCCACTGGGATAAAACTATGGCAACAACACCTCTGACTGATTTACTGCTAAAGACACCCGTGAAGCCACCTTGATAAATCTGGTAATTAGCATCAATGTTAGACCTGAAATAAAAAAAATCTTAATGTCATTACCCATGTAGTGTAGTTTAAAATTAGGCCTAATTTGGACACAAATAAAGTTATCTTCATTTGGATGATGTGGTCATTTTAGGTGCAATGTGTACACTCTAAAAGTAGAAAATCCAGAGAACACAATGAATCAGTAACACTGGGAGAGACACATCCCTGTTACCATGAGATTTTTTAAGCTAGAAAGCTGTGATTTCTTATAGAAGTGCTTTATCCCTCAAACAATGCCTCACTTGCCCTCTGCATATGCTGAACAATCTGCCAGTGTGGAAATAAAACACAAAGACTGCTGCTTAAATGATAGATGCTTAAAAAATGAGAGAGCCATTTAAGTGTAATATGTAAGGAGAGAGATTATGTGTTGAATGATTCAAGCGGGTAACAGGTGACAAAGAACTGATCCCAGTGGAGTATTAACACTGAATAAGGTGGCTGAAGACCTGCTGCTGCTTCTCTTATTGTGCTGCTTGATCTCCTACAGCTCCTGGCAATCGCTGCATTCTGTGATAAAATATGACTCAGATGACCTCAATCTTTATTCACGCTCTAATATAATCTTTGCAGCTATATAAAACAGTTTAAAATAAAATGAAGGCACCTTATTCTCTGTATGTGTTGATTCTTTCTCCCATTACTTGTTAAAACAGACATATAAGTGACGAGGCCCCTGAAACCAAGGTCAATCATTCGCTTAAAGTTTGATATAATATCAAGCACATCTCATTATGTATTTAATGTGTAAAGGCTGCAAATGATCAGATCTCTGTATTAGTTTATCAGACATTCATTTACAGTTACAAATAATAGAACCTAAAAAAAAACAAAAAAACAATAGAACTGGTTCCTGAAAAATAACCAAACTGAACTGAACAGAACAGAACTGAACAGAAAATCTCCCTGATTTTTCTTTTTCTTTTTCTTTTTTTTTTTTTTTGCTTGAGCAGAGCTTTAGATGCACTACAGAAATATTAGGGACTTTTGACTTTTTATTGACTTTTATTTTATCATATTGTTTAGTTTTATTTTTGTACAACTGTTTTTTTTTGTTTGTTAGTTTGTTTGTTTGTTTTTTGAGGAGGCACTGTCGTTCTGCCCAGAATTATATTTACACAACAAAGAGCTTTAGTCTTCTGTTGCTTTAGCTTCCTTTAGGCATTCTGAATGAGCGGTAAGTCAACAGAGGTTTAAAGAAGCTCTTTTTCTTGTTTCAGCAGGAGCTGAGAGTGCAGCAGATGCCGAGGGCTGAAGTCTGAATGCATGGCTTTTGTGAGGGACTCTAATCTGCACACGTGACACAGCTCTTCTCGTCTTTGCATTAACTGTCATGAGAGTGCGCCCAGAGCAATAATGCCAGTCTTCAGTGAAATGCAAATGCAAAAAGACGCAAGCTCTGGACATGATGGAGGGATGACTACAGTGTATGTCCTATTTAAAAGCGTCCAGTGCATTTGATGACAGTGATGGCTATATGTATGTTTATCTGCTCATCCAGATTAATCTTGAGAGAATCTGCATGTTCTTGACTCATATAAAGGTTTTGTCCGCAGGCTTGTGCTAATATAAAAGCACACAACAGCAGCTAATGTGGCAGCGTAATTGGCCTCTAGCCGCATAACAATTTCATGCACTAGATACAACATTTTCCTATTGCATGCATATTATTCACGAACACCATAACCACACTATTAAAATAATATTTTTAGTCCTTTCACTGAAAAAGATTGCAAAGATGCTAAAGTAAAAAGGCGTAGTGTTCGTAGTATATACCAAAAAATGAAAATAATTACATTAAATAAATATGGAATTGTAAAAAGCATATTTTACTAATGAAAATATGTTTACACCTCCAACTAAAAAAGAACCATTTAGATAAGCTTATATAAACTTATATAAATATATGACAATATTTATTTATAATGCACAAAAAACAAGTTTGACCAAAGTGCTGTACCTAAAAACGAACATGAAAAACAAAAAATACAGCTAAATGAGATCATTGTTGGTTTGATCATTGCATTTAAAGCAGTTGAAAACAGAAATAAAAGAAAAACAGGATGTTTGATATTGTTTGTTAAATTGTTACTTCAATATATATATATATAATGTTAAAGTGGAATCATAATTTATGATTTATAGTAAACATAACTTATAAAAGTAATATATATATCAAGCTGAAATTGTGTGTGTGTGCATGTTTGTACATGCTGCATACATACATGCTGTGTGTGTTTGTGTCTGCTTTATAGCACAGGGACAAATGCCACGTTTATACAGTACGCAGCGTCTTGGTGCTTACACAGAGCTCTTGGGAGATTTTGTTGGCGAGGAACAAGGGAAATGGTAACCATAACAACAGGTAACCACTAACAACCAGCGTTCATCATGTTGAGCACCCTGGTGAGCACCTCTAATTGCAGTGGAAGAATTCAGTTGTTCAGATCAGCAGGCTGGAGATGGTCATATCCACGAGAACAAGAGCAGAGCTCCCTTCCTATTCATGAGATGAAACCAAACATGTGCTACAGGTTTATTTGCCATTAGACTGTTAATAAACAACAACTTGACTCTGATGTGATCACTACATACATAGCAAATCTCAACTGCCTGGTTATTTTTTATTTTGTCCAAAAATGGATTGTTTCTAAATATATAACTATGTCCAACTTTATCCACATTCAATTCATTATACTTGTGTAGGGTGATGTATAGACCACTACATAATATACAAACTGCTTGATTGCTTGTATTTGATTAAATTGTACTGTAAGTTACATAAATGTGAACAATGTTACCACGCAGGCATGAAGATATAACGACATTATAGCATCATGATTTCCTATAAAGCAGGTTTGAAACAATGTGTACTTTGAAAAATGCTTTACACTTTTTTGTGTGGATTTCTATTGATTAACTATGTATTTGTATAAATTGATGACATGGCATTATCCCTCAAATGCTCCTGTCTTTAGACAATAACGCAGTACTTCATATTGAGCAAATTATATATTACATTTTATTGAAGGACAAAGTATACCTGTTTAGAAGCATACAAAACAGAATCATTTTGTAAAAATACACAATCCACAGAAACAATTATTACAATACATCACATGTCATTTACCATAACAGGTGCAGAATTTCACGTCTGTCAAACTTTATGTATTCAGATGAGGAGGAACAAGCCAGTATTTATGCTTTTAATTGTGAACAGTCAGGTTTTCATGCGTTTTTAGCAGACTGTTTTATCCAAAGAAACTTACATTAAAGGTGTACATTTTATAAACTCATGCATTGCTTAGAAATCGTAATCATTGACAAAGAGCACAATACTCTATATTGTGTAAGCTGAATATATGCACTTATTTTAGCAGTTTAGTTTCTAGAAATGTTAGACCACACAAAGCTAGCGATTTCCCTGTCCAATATTTTTTTCCCTCCTCTCAAGAAATGTCTGCATACACACAAAACCAAAAAAACTGACTCAAAATGATGTAGTATACATGCCAGACCAGTATGTGGCACTGTAATTCCACCACAGAGGTAAACTAAAAATGAAGAAGAAGACATGACGCATGCACATAAACCTTGCACACTGTATACAAACCCAGCACAACAAGAAGAAGACAAACATGGAAGAATACATTTATTAATCTGTGTTAATGTTAGTTAATAAAAAGTGTTCATATTTGTTGTTGCTGTTATGTGACAGTGGTGTCTGACTAGGGGTGAGACGTAGGGGTTATGGCATCATTGTTTCATAAAATATACAGATCGTCTTTACATACAAAAACGCAAGGGTGTGGTTTTCAGTTTTAGCCACTCTTTCATCCACAAAATGTCAGATCCGTCACCTTCAATACCACGACTGAGGTGAGACCCTTGAGCAAAGCACCGATCCCCCAACTGCTGTGCATGGGGCATAAGATTTCTGAAAGTTATATAATGTGTTAATTAAAGGGGTCATGACAGGAGAAATCTTATTTGCCTTGATCTTTTGGTGTATAAGAAGTCTTTGTACCGTTAAAAAATCCTGCAAGTTTGATAGCTTTAAACGCCCTCCTCATTATAAACAAAGCATTCATTTTATTTAAGCTCCATAAATGGCACATTTTGGAACTGAGCAGGATGACGCCACCTGGGGACTAGTCTCGCATAGCCAGACCTTTAGATTGATAGCTAAAGGTCTGCAATTTATGGTAGCATTCATTGGCCAAGGCCCGCCCATGAAGCCATTTCACCAACATGTCAAACAACATGTTTTGTTCAGTGTCACATTTTGGGGCTTGGAAATGTCGCCACAATAACATGTTATGGGTGTAAAACCCTTCCTGGATCGTGTTCGGAGTATCTTGTTTTGTAAATGAGGCACGCTGTCATGGAGAGTTCATAAAGAAACATTTGTTGAAAGATGAAGCAATACTAGAAGTAATTGATTTCACAATGACATGTTGTCAAAACTCTCACATGCAATAGCGAGGGGGCATTGATACTGTTCCTATGTAGTGATGATAGCCAATCATAACATTGACTGATTACTGGCAAGCCTTAAAGGACTGACCCCTTAAACAGGTCATTTTAGACAGAGGGTCAGAATGAGAGTTGAAAATAATAATTTTAAAAAATAATCGAAGAGCAGTCGTGGCCTAATGAATAGATAGTCGGACTTGTAACCCTAAGATCGTAGATTTGAGTCTCAAGTCTGTCAGGACTGCCCACAGCTCTGGGTGTGTGTGTGTGCACCTGGTATTTATCACCTTATGGGGACCAATTGTCCCCACAAAGATAGGAATACAAGTATATTTTGACCTTGTGGGGACATTTGTTAGGACTCCATGAGGAAACAAGCTTATAAATCACACAGAATTAAGTTTTTTTGAAACATAAAAATGGACATAGTTTCCTGTAAGGGGTAGGTTTAGGTGTAGGGTCAGTGTAGGACAATACCACATACAGTTTGTACAGTATAAAAACCATTATGCCTATGGAATGTCCCCATAAAACATGTAAACACAGCTTGTGTGTGTGTGTTTGGATTACCATACTCGGCCACACTTCACTTCTCCACATATTTGTATATTTTTCATTTATCATTAATTTTGTGTGCTTAAAAAACTTTATTAACATTATCAGTAAACTTCAAGGAACATGGTTTTAAAAACAGCCATGTCATGACCTCTTTAAATAATACAGTCTTTTATCTCAAAAAAACGGAAATGAGTTTCCTTATGACACGAGTCCTTTAAAACACTAGGCTATTATCTGGAGCCCTTTCAGTGCACTGAGTCAAGACAGAAGTCGGAAAGAAAAAAAGTCTTGAAGTACCTGCAGGGAACAGAAGAGCGGATGACTAACGCTGACCATCATGCACTCAGAGCAAACAGAGAGAGCCTGTGGCATCTGTGCACTGAGAGAGAGAGTTAGCCGGTGAGGGCTGGTCTGAGTGCACTGCTATGAAGGTAAAGCGTTCTGACAGCAGATCTGATCTGATGTAAGGGCATATACCAACAAAACATAGCATCATTCTTAATACTCACAACACAAAAACATGTTCAAAAATAATTTCTATCTCTATAGTGTCATCTTAACCTTTTTTTTTAACTGGCTGCATACTTCTTGCCACACTCCTGTATGCTGCCTTAAAATGTGAAACAAAGTTTGAAAACACATATCTTTTTAATTTGTTTTTGCTTTTAATATTGTACACTATAATATATTATTAATTGTTTATATGTATATATATATACACACACACACACACATATTGTTAACATAATATTTGTTGATTTACTTTTTGTTTTCATTCTGATGTGTTTCGGTTTGATGCTGAGGGGTTTTATGATATGTCTCATGTGAGCATTACATAAAGCATCAATAACAGGAGTTCTTTTGAAGAGTCAGATGGCAGCTGCTGTCATCACTGGGCATCCTGCCTGTTCCTGCTGCTCATGAAGGGGTTAAACCCTTCTGTGCATCACAGACGGTTGAGTCATCCCTTCATCATGTCAAGAAAAGGGAAATGTCTTTATCTTGCTCTAAACAAGACTAAAGTCTGTCTGCTGCACCTCTAAATAAAGTGGCCACTCGTGCACAGCATATCTCTGCATGTGTCTACCTGCTAAAATGCCCTTTGCAACCAACATGAATAAAAGACTCAAGATATTTTGTTTCAATGTTCAAAAAGTACTGTCATGCATTGATAAGTGCAAGTAATTCCAATCTTTTATCCAAGCGCTTCACCTCTAAAAAATACTTTTCTGATGATGTCATGTTGACTGCGTGGATTAGGGAAATTGTGAACCTTTATAACTGTAGTATAATATTTACAACTCAATCAAATCACAGATTGGAAAATAGCATTCACATTATATTTAACCTTAGTAATGTCCCATATTTTGGTCATGGGATAATGATTTCACAATACTGAGATTTCCAGTGCTGACTGTCATGGCGAGTGACCTAAAATAACCATTATTCAATTTTATTTTTAGTGTGAAAATTAATGTATATTGTAATCCTGAAGTGAGAAATTTCACACAAATTAAATTATGAGATTTATTACTGAATTTTGTGGGGGCTTTTTGTTTGTTATTAAAGGCATAATCCACCCAAAATGAAAATTTTGTCATTATCACTTACCACCATTTTTCCAAACCAGTAAATGCTTTGTTCTTCCTCGAAACACAATTTAAAGTATTTTAGATGAAAACCAAATTTTTTTATGCATATTTATGCTTTGATCTGAACAAAAACAGTGCGTTTTTGTGGGACAGTGGGCATAGAACAGCGTGTCCAGTGTGTCCAGCAGATATGGTGATTACGGAGAGACACAGAGGAGATGAATTATTGAATGAATTCTTTTTTCTTTAAACATTAAATAAAGTTTAAATGACGAGAATTCAACTTTATTTATCAAATGCAGAGACGGTCTCTGTAGTCAAGACGACGATAATCACTGGAAATCAGGTGTCCCCAACT
>JAUCMR010000176.1:23813-36313 GCA_032357425.1 Enteromius argenteus | reverse complement strand
ACATGAACATTGGCAGATATTTAAAGTAACCTTACTGCAACAATCAAAACCTTCTTGAAACAAGAAAAAGTCTTGACAAGCAAGACAACATGCAATATTAAGCCTTATGTATGTATCTGAAACTAGGCACATTAATTAAACAGTAAATCTTGGTTTAATGATGTTTCGATTTTTCTCATTGAAAAACGAAATGCATATTTATATATAATTGCATAAACAAAAAAAATTTGCTATGTGTGTTACAGTATTGTACTATTTGTGTATGATGTTAAATATGGGCTGTGGTTGGTGACAGATGTCAGAACCCTCTGAGACTGACGTAAAAACTGATGTGAATGACCTAAAGACAGCCCACAGAGAGATCAGGACAGAACTCAAGAGGATGCCCTGCTCTGAGGACTCTCTTATGTTTACAGAGACTGAGAATGATACAGCACAATGTCCCAGAACAACCCCTTCCAATGAGCACCAATATATACAGTAGGCAATATAATGTCAAGATAATGAGACAAAAGTAAAGAGAGAGAAAGATAGAGAGAAAAGACACCTACATTAAAGGGTTAACTCACTCAAAAATGAAAATTAGACTATGCTTTACTCACCCTTAAGGCATCCTAGGTGTATATGACCTTCTTCTTTCAGAAGAATATATATAACGATATAAATCATTATATTTAAAATTATCCAGGCTCCTCCAAACATTAGAATGGGAGAAGGCTGATGTTTTTGTTCAGCTGTATAAAAGTAGTCAAATAAATGCCTTTCCGGTCAGATGCCACTGGACGCATGCATATAGCTTGTGCGCGAAAACCAACATTTGTGTACAGGAGCAAAGGAAGCAAAGTTTCCTCACTTTACCACTTTACATTTTTCTTTACAAATCACAAATAGTTTTATAATTTGTAATCTGCGTGTTTTGTTCTCTCTCTGTCCTGCTTCCACATTCATCCCAAGTCACTGGCTCTTGATGCACACGTCCTACAGTACGTCATCCGCCTACAACAGTTAGCAGAAGTGACAAAAAGGTCTTTATGTTATTTTAATTATGGATATTTTTCTTACAAAAACTAATTAATTTGCTATAGGAGGCCTTTATTCACCCTCTGGTGCCGTGTGAGGCATGTTTTAAAATAGATGAATGTGCTTTATTTGACTGCTTTTGCACTGTTGAACAAAAACATCCGCTCATGACATTATAAAGCTTGAAAGAAACAGGACAATTTTTTTATATAACTCCAATAGAGCTTTTGTGTGATTACGTGATGTCAACTGCAGGAGCTCTATTGGTTTCGTCTGAAAAAATAAAGTCATATACACCTAGGATGCCTTGAGGGTGAATAAAAGATGGACTAATTTTCATTTTTGAGTGAACTAATCCTTTAAGGATTTTTTTGGTATGTCAGACACAAAGGCCATTTCATGTAAATATATATATATACATATATATACATATATATATATATATATACAGTATATCAGTAGATTTTATGCTAGCATCAGTTTAGCTTATTCCTCAAACATCATTTAAATGTTGGTAACAGTTCACATGTGCAGCGTGGGAGAGGCATGAAACATCTAGCCATCTTGCCCATCTTCTGACATCTGGCCATGCTTGTGTTCCATATCTAGAAATGCCACTCTGGAACGCTGTAAACAAACAGGCGTAAAGACAAAGTGCACATCACATTTTAACAGCACCAGAAAGAATGACAAATACATGTTGCATTTGTCATTCATTCTGGTGAAGTTATAATGCAGTGTTGTTGACGAGTACTAACTTTCAGTGTGTTGAAGGTCACAGAGTCATTAGTGTCCCAATATTTGGTGAATAAAAAAAGACTCTCAGGCGCCGAATTAATGTTAATGTTCCATTATTCATATCATAAAATAAAAATTTTGACAGTCAACTTTAGACAATCTACTAACAGTAAGTAACTTTGCAACTACATGTCAACTAGCAGTCATTAGAGTATTAGTAGACTGTCTGCTTAATATCTTCTAACACTTTATTTTGATGGATCCACAATATACTGACTATGAGAAACTTTGCAAGTATATGTCCACTTATTCTACTAACCCTAAACCTACCCTCTGAGAGTTAGTAGACATGCAGTTGCAAATGAATGAGAATTAGTTTACATGTATTTGACATGTAGTTACCAAGTTTCTTAGTAGAATGTCTAAAGTGGACTATCAAAAAAAGTGTAACCGAAAAATTGTAAAAGGAAGGGTTTTATTGGTTAGTATAGACTGTTAGATGATGTATAAATACATCATTATGTAGCATAACTGCATCTTTCTGCCAGAAAAAAAGACTGTGTCATGCTATAATGAACTAGAAACACTTGAAAGAATAAAATAATCTTTTTCTTTGTCTGCTGTCTTCACCAATCATTATAGTCACACTTACAGGGCTGTATGAGAAATCCATGAAAATCTCTTTGAGATGAATGTGACTGTAACTGGGAACAGTAAGAATCAAACACATTCATAACAGGACAACAGGACTAGAAAATACACACAAATACTGAGCGACCCCTAGAGACCAGCAAAGGAATATACTCTGTAACTGGAGGTCACATAAACATTGTAAATCCAATTGTCTCTACCTGAATAATAAAGCAATCTTGACTAAACATTACTTAAAATTTTACATTTCAATTATGTTGCGAATCAAAACCTAAATTTCTTTCATTTCTTTTCCTAGAAAATGTAAACCTAAGATTTCAAGTGTTGTGATCTTATTAAAACAGCTTTGCAAGCAGTTCAGCCTAGCAACGGGATTACCAATGCACTGATTTGTGGATAATAACTGGTCTCTCTTAATTTTGTCCTAAAAAAAATCAAAAGTCAATGACTTGAAGCAACAGAACAATAGACAGATCTTTCAGTATCTTTTTATGAACCACTTTGACTTCATTTCATACAAAATTTATTTTTGAGAATAAGCGGTTAAGATGATCACGTTTTATTGAAAATAGTGCAGTGTGATGTCACCATGATAGATCAGCGTTTGATTTAGATGGGCTCTTGACCCTTGATTTCTTAAGCATTGATTTTTCTCTGAGTGCTCTGAAACTTTGTGTTTCTAAAACATATTCCTTAGAATACATTGTTATATTTATTGCTGATTATGTAGAAGCCTGATTGAAATCTAATTTATAGATTTGGCTACTTTTACTGAAGTTTTGTGATTTTAATGACATTAAGTCATAGAGAAATATGTTAAGTTGCACAGAAAAAAAATTAGCATATCATTAGAATCTCAGCAATGTTGACAATCAACAAAAAACTTATTTTTTTCTTTTTTTTGTGACTTTTAGTTGTGATGCTGAATATTTTGTGCACATTGTTGAGATTCATTTGCTGAGTCTTGATCTCTGTGTATAGCCTATATTTGACTGATCCTGTCAAAACATTTTCTGCATAAATTACTTCTAAATAATTAAAGATCAGATCTGAATGAGACTGAGAATAGAATATTTAGTTTTTTGTTGGAATTTAAAGTGTTTCTGATGCTGCATGTTAAAGACAATTAGTTTAGTCATTTAGTCAATTTAGTCACTATTATTATATATTTATTTAGTTTTTCTGTCAAAGTGTTCAATGAAAATTTCAGTTAAAGTTTTTTTTTTTTTTTTGCACTTTATTTGAATTAGCATTTTTTACTTAAATTTTACGAGATTTTTTTGGTTGTTTTTGTGTGTGTGTGTGTGTGTGTGTGTGTATGCAAGCACACATGAAATGAACAAAATTATGTCAACAAAATTATTTGTTACATATAAACAACAAATCGAGTGAACTTAAAAATGTATGTCGCATGAATAAGAGTACTAAGTGGAGTGAACCTAAACATACAAGTTTTAGGACAGCTACTCACGTCATTTGAGGGAATGAGTTTACTTAATCAGTTCAAACAACAACAACAGATCTGTAGTAGCTTTAGAATTTAGAAATTTTCATGAATCATTTCTTGACTATGTGTGTATATATATATATATATATATGTGTGTGTGTATTTTTTTTAATATATATATATATATATATATATATATATATACACATACAAAAATTCAGTACTGTAAATCTACAATTATCTTTTGGCCTTGTTTATTACTATCCTTTCTTTCTTTCTTTCTTTTTTCTAATATATGTGAGCTTTGGCACAAGATGGCATCATTGTACATGAATATACAGCTACAGAATTCAGGGTATTTGATTTGAAAATTAAAATCTCTGATTTAGCAAAATCAAAACTAGAACCTTGTGCTAGAGAACCTAAATGCATAATAATGATAACAACAACTAAACATTAATGTACATTCTGTGAAAGCTCAAAGTGTGGGTTCTGCAGTCTTCACCAATGTAACCAGAGACAATTTTCAATAAAGAGTCAATCTTCGCCCTCTACTGGCATTTTGTGGTACTGAGAACATTCAGATTAACATTTATTTATTGATATCAGATTTGTTAAATGTAATTTGACATTATATTAAAAAAAAGTGAAAATTGTGACTTTTTCCGTGTTTATTTTTAGAAATGTTAGAATCGTTGTAAATTCTGAAAATCTCTAATTTAAATCTTAAATCTGAAGGTTATAAATTTGCATACATTTTGAAGTAACAGCAAACTTCTTATTTCATAAAATCTGCAATAATTAAAAATGTATTCAACAAGATATTGAAATTGACCAACAGTGTTATTACATTAATATTAATTAAAATAACACGCAAAACGTATGCTCAAAAATAGTTGTGTTTTGCCTGGATTTATGTTGTTTATGTGATAGACAGTAACACCATAAACAAACTAGCACAAATCTTAGCAAAATCTTTAGCACAAATCTATTTAATGAGGACTGCCATCATCATAATATGGCTATATTTACCAAAATGTGTGCATATATATGTATAATAATGTGAAAATTATATTAAAATATATTTTATTATTATAAATTATATGTAAAAATGTTACAATTATACAAACATATTAAGAAAATTAATATTTATATATAGATAGATGGATGGATGGATGGATGGATGGATGGATGGATGGATGTATAGATAGATAGATAGATTCAATCCATTCACCAAAGAAAACAGATAAATTTACAGATCGTTTGTAACAAATTCTTGATAGGAATATTCCACATTTTACATCTATAAATTGCAAAGACTTTGGGGAATGCCTTTAGAAAATCAGATGGCAATGTGTTGACATTTCGCATTTAGTAAGATCTAGAATTCTGTTGCTATATTAGTCATTATTTTCCACTTATGAAGTCTCTTATGTAAGTGCATATGTAAGTCCCCGACAGTGAGCTATGCTGTCAATTCTGCATGTAGCATGTCTGCAATATAAGCCTGCTGTTTTGATCAGACTAAACAAGTACAGGTGAGAGAGATATCTGAAGTGTATTTCAGATGAGATCTTAATAGTTCACACAAATATATTCATGTTTCCAAGCCAGTGAAAAAACAGACTGTTTTTTTTTCTTAACCGTGTGGTGCTATTTTTGCCATCATGCTGTTGTGCCTCTCCGGTCTGTCTTTAGCTGGGATATATGTCATTAATGAGGTGATGACAAAAGAAGTGTCATGAATAGCTAATCTCAGCATTTGCTCATATGACGGGTCTTTACACTCCCAACCACAAGGCCTCACGGTCTAACCTGAGACGGGATCATGCCGTCTTAGTTCTTGTAGAGTAAACAAGGGTTATTTGTGACTCTGGTCCACAAAAACATTTTTATCTTTAAAGTTATCCAAATGAAATTCTTAGCAATACATGTTACTAATCAAAAATGTTTGGATGTATTTACAGTAGGAAATTTACAAAATGTCTTGAACATGATGTTTACTTAATATTCTAATGAGCTTTGCCATAAAAGAAAAATCTTAATTTTGACCCATACAATGTATTTTTAGCTATTGCCATGAATTTACCTGTACAACTTATGACTGGTTTTGTGGTCCAGGGTATCATATCAGTCATAGACAGGTGCATTCATAAAGGGACAGTTCACCCAAAAATAAAAATGGCCATAATTTACTCATCCTCATGTCACCCAAAATCATATATATATATATATATATATGTGTGTGTGTGTGTGTGTGTGTGTGTGTCTAGAAAATCAGCATGTTAGAATGATTTCTGAAGGATCATGTGACACTGAAGACTGGAGTAATGATGCTGAAAATTCAGCTTTGCATCACAGGAATACATTTTAATGTATATTAAGATAGAAAATTGTTATTTTACATCGCAATAATATTTCACAATATTAATTTTCTTCCTGTATTTTTGATCAAATAAATGCAGACTTGATGAACATAAGAACATAAAAACATCCTTTACAAATATTAAAAATCTTAATGTTTCCAAACTTTTGACTGGTAGTTTGTGTGTGTGTGTATATATATATATGTATGTGTCTGTGTGTGTGTGTGTGTGTGTTCTGCAGAAGGAAGTCATAAAGATTTGGAACAACATTAGCTTCAAATTTGTAATTTTTTAGAGCAACTAAACCTTTACATTTTACTAAGACCTGGTGACCACTTGTGCTATACACTTTACAGTGCAAAAGGAAAGATTGTAAGGAACAGGGAGAGCACAGGAGATGAAAGATGATGGCAGGAGTAAGAAGGGAACACTGTGACTCATAATGTTTACTGCGGCCTGCGGTTGTCTCTGTCTGTGGAGGATTCTAAGCTGTGGTGAGATGCTAAAATGCAGCAGAAAAGCTAATCTGCATTTTACCTGAGCTTGCGTAAACTTCCTGCTGTTATGAGCCACTTTGATCCATCTATTCAAAGTTAAATGCATGGTTGCTATCAGCTTTATCTCAGAAATAATAATTAGTTAAAAAAAAAAAACAAGATGTGTTTAAAATGTTTATTATTTACATTTGTAGGTCAGATTTTTACTGCATGAACTGGTTTTTGTTCTACAGTTTAAACTACGGTAAAAACTTGGTGGTAAGTTCTGTTGGGACAGCTTACTCCAGAAGCTGTAAAATATGGAGTAAGCTGTACTCCATATCTATACAAGTCTGTATACTGTTTACTGCCACAACTGGTATCCTGAAATTGAATTTAAAAAGTCTTTGTCAATTCAGTTCATACACTGTCACAGTTCCTGTTTCATACACACTCAACCTTCACCCCCAATGTGACATTGTGCTTCCTGCTCTGCTCCTGTCTGACAGCAGTGATGTCTGACAGCTTTCTGCCAGCAGTGCTCATCCATCTTTGACTCACACCGATAACTTAAGCATTCCAGATCCTTCTCCTATACACACACACACACACACACATACGGCATAAAATTTAATGTAATCAGAGCATTTAGAGGTGTTTGTGTGTGCATGAGATTTCAGGTAATTTGCTGACCTATAAAGAGTTTGCTGGAAAGCTCAGTATGCTATGTATATATATAAAAAAAACAAACAGCTGTGTGTACAAAGTCTAAAACACATGTCAAACTTCAGTTATAGAGGGCCACTGTTCTGCAGAGTGCACAGTTAGCTCTGACTAGCTCCAAAACACCTGCCTGGATGTTTCTAGCAATCCTCGTAATCTTGATTAGATGGTTCAGGTGTGTTTAAAGGTGCAGTAAGTGATGCCTGAGAAACAGTGTTAAAGTAGATGTACTAAAATTGCAGTTTTTATCTTCATAGATCTATTTTCTTACTGTAAATCCGCAATTGAGCTGTTGACTTGAGAATGGATGCAGATGTAAGAGTGTTGAGATTAATAACTCAATTTTGTTAGTTTGAGGCTTTTTTTTTTTTACTGCAATGTAATAAACCTAGACATCCCAACAACTAAAGGATACTTATCAGAGCTTTCACTTGAAATATAGTGTGAATTCATGTTTTCTTGGGCATTAACATTGAATTAAGTATTTGTATGTTTACATGTGTCTGTGAATTGTGTTTTTTAAATGTAAAATCATCTTTTATTCTATTAAACAACCCTTCATATACTGTATTGAATCACCGTAACATGGAATCTTCCTCTGTCAATGTGTGTGAGAAGCATCTGTAGGCACTTGAGGGCAAACTCAGTTTTAGCTCTCTCCATCTACACTCACTCATTATGTAATGTACTCTCAATATAGGTCAGGTCTGAGGCAGAGAAAAGCAGAGCTGCTAGCTATTGTTTTTAGCACTATTTGTATCTGTCCAATGTTACCCATGCAGTTTGAGAGTGTTGTTTAACTGTTTGCCTATGTTCAAAACATGCAGCTTTTGCTATTTCAGTATACTGTAGGCCTACACACTGTATATTGTGCACAGCTGTACAATTTCTCAAAATGATAGCAAGGGTTTGATTGGTTAGCATGAGCCAATTAGCTTTTGATAGATTTCGTAATTACATAACCATGGTGAAAAAACTCTTTTTGGTGTGTACTGTATTTTGATGAATACAGTGAATACAACACTGTAGGTCTATATGTTGTACATACTGGTTGTATTTAAGTTTTGCCAGTGAATAACTGCTTCAGAAGCCTCTTAAAACTGCATACTGTCCTTGTTTTGTGATTACTAGTTAAATGTCATTGCTATTTGCTAAAAATGTTGTTCACAATTAGTTACATTTGTTTTGTTTCCACAGTAAGACACTGAACATCAGATAAACTTAAAATAAATAAGGGTGACTGTAATATTGATTGATTGATTAATTTTTTCACTATGTATAACAAGCTAGTAAGCCAGTTTGAGGGTTATAGTAGTATATCCTAATACAGCATAAAGTCTCATGTGTACAGCTTCCTTTGAAAGCATTGGCTCATGTGAGGTCATTTGTGTTGTCTGCCTCTATCTAAACACTTTCATCTGGCCTTCCCACCAGGCTAAAGTTACATCAGTAATTAGTATGTCTCATCTCCTCTACCTGCCTTCCACAACCAGCTCAGTTTCACTCCCAGCAGGTCACTCACAAGTTTGACCTCTGTGTGTGTGGGTACAAAGGCAGCGTGCAACTGATAAAAAAGATACTGATAGTCCCTGTCCACTGTCCATATGCAGTGAGTTTTTGTATGATTAAATTTGAGCTTTATATCAATATGCACAAGGTCATGTATGTTATCAAAATAATTGATCTAAAAAAAAAAACTGGCAAAACATCTACAATGTGCGGTTGAGAGTTTTGTTTTTTCTGATGTCTTCTGATTTGTGGTTCTCTTCTTCCTAGCTGTTGAGACTTTATGCTGTATTAGGATATAGTAACCGTCAAACTGGCTTACTAGCTTGTTATACATAGTGAAAAAATGGCTGCTCGCCATCATTCTTTGCCAGTATATCACCATATACCTAATGTTATCTACCATGTTAATCTGACACCGCTAGCTTTTGATGTAAATTGCTTTCACTAGCACAACATGATAACATTTTGATAACAATACACAGAGGCTCTTTCACCAAGATATCATACATGTTTCCCGAACTAGCAAATAATTAAACAAACAAAAACTTATGAACTAATTTAAAGTTAGTAATTTAGTTGATGTTTAACATTATAAAAAAACATGTAACAACAATAAACAAATTATAAAGCTTGCCTTAATGAATATTAGGTTGTTTTCTACAAAAGCACTTTTTTGTAAATTACATGATCACAAATCATAACCTAGATGTGCTCTGCTTGAAATAGAACCTGACTAAAACCAGATGATTAGTTTACTTTACCCCAACAAGTATTTCCATTCAGGATTTACCATATCGTAGTACTGAGACTGTTCTCAATAGAGTTACAAACACTGTGATTGTATTTGTCTCGCTCTATTAGTGTTCGCTCACCATTAATATTTTACTAGACCTTAGCACTGCATTTGACACTATAAACAACAACATTCTTTTGAATAGGCTCAAAAATTATGTTGGCATTAGTGAAATCACACTGTCATGGTTTACAGTAAATCATACTTTTCTGAACGTCATCAGTTTGTAGCAGTAAATGAAGAAGCGTCATCTATCGAAGATCAGTATGGAGTACCACAAGGTTCAGTACTAGGCTCAGTCTATATTTCTTCATAGCCTCATGCAACGTACCAGTTCACAAAACAAATAGAAGGCTTAGTTGATATACTAAACAAAAGTAATTTCCTACTACTAAATAAAATAAAAAAAACTGGTTTTAATTATTGGACCAAAAACCTACACACATAATGACCTTGAATACTCTTTAACACATTCCCCCAGTTTCACAGACAAACTTAAACTAATCCCAGACTAAAATGCATGTTTGAGCTGTCTCAACTGAAAATATCTATCTATCTTAAAATATGTCAGTGTCATTGTTCTCTGTATAGATGCACACCTGTAATATTTTCTTCTAAGGCATTTTGTAAAAGTTGCTTAAATATCTTGATTAAACCAAAGCCTAGTCCTGGCTTAAGCCATTTTGTGAAACCGGACTTTAATGTGTTAGATGGCTGCTCTGTCAAGTCTTGGGTGTGATCTTTGATAGAAATCTTTCTTTGCAAAGCTACGTTTCTAGTATTTGTAAAACCACATTTTTACATCGTAAAAATATGAATGATTGATTTTTATATGTTTTATATGTTTGGACATGAAAATGAAGTTTAAATAATCATTATAGACTTTTTTTACTAAGATAACATAACTTTACAGGATTAAAGTATAAATATTTTAAAATTAATATTATTATTATTTAGATGACTGACTTTGAATAAGCAGATTCTCGTGAAGAAAACAAATCTGTCACACCTATGTAACAAACATGATCATCTGCCTGCCAAGGAAAAATACAACATTCAAAAAGAGAAATGCTTGTAGACTCCAAATTAAGGTCCAAATATCAAATTTCATGGACATTTCAGTTTTCTGAGAGGTCAAAAGGTCAGAATACTAAAAACGATTTGAGCCTTGCAGTAAAGTTCAATAGCTATCTGAAAGAATATGAATATTTTATTACCTGATGAATCCAAGTGGAAACAGGACACCAGCTTCACACATCTTCACATGACTTAGCTAGCACTGACTATGAAAAAAAGTTACAACTTTTATACTATTTTACTTTCTCATCAATCAAACAGAGACATAAAAGCAAACATTTAGCACATAATGTCCCTCAGTAGGTCCATGTGATTACATGAACACAGGCCATGGAAAATGAAACCTGAGCTATTGAAGGCTATGTGTGTCCAAGTGTAGAGGTCTTTTTGGTAGACTTTGTAGTTCTTCATGGACTTTAACTGCACTTAAAAGCTGTAATTGGAACCATGTGTAAAAACACAAGTTTCAATGTTTAATGTAACATAATTAAAAGTTTAATCTTACAATGTTTTGACCTAACATGTTACTTGTCTGGCCCAGATGAGCTCTGATAACAGTAATTGGATACTGTAGGTTGAAATGAGTAGAGTTCCACTGCTTGAATCAAAGCCAGTCCATTGAGCAATCAATCAATCAATCAATCCAGCAGTTGTTGTCAGGTTAGATTTGGTAAGGGGGAGCTTTAGGAGGACAAAGCCCATTCACAAGGGTTTGGTTTCACAAAGATCTCCTCACTGATTTCCACCCGAACAATGGAGAAATGGAAGAGCTCTTAATAATTGAACAGACTGGTGGCATTACGCAACAGGCCTTACGAGTGGGCTGCCAGAGGGAAGGGTAGCGAAGCGAAAGAGAGGATGACCCAGGGAACGGGCGCCTGGGAATGTGTGGGAAGAAGGTCTGTGGAAAGATTTTAAATTTAAGTGTAAAATGATGCTGTATGGATGCATCCTGTCACAAAGGTCATTATGGTGCTTTCTGTAGCTTTGTGATTTCACAAGTAAAGCCGTCCATGAATTTGTGCTCCTCCTGCTGTGCTTCCCCATGTGCGAGCATATGTCGACATAAAAGACATCTTATTTTTAGTCTAGTCTACAATAACTCTCAAAAATGCCTGTGGTAAAGAGCACAGCATCTTTTTGTCAGTACGTTTGTGTTAGGTTGTGCGTCTCTGGCCATATGTGCGCAAACGTACACACTCGTTCTTCCCTGTAGGCGTGCAGGCCCCAGTTTCGTTGTGCTGTAGCTGAATCACTAGCTCATCACTCCCTCTACTCTTTTCTGCCTACCTCTCTTTCTTTTTTTCACTCTCATTTTTATTCTCTCTCTCTCTCTCTCACCCCGTCTCTTCAGGTCTGTATATTTTTCCCTGCTACTCTCCTCCCACGCCATCCTCACATGCACCGAGCTCAAGGCTCTGCCAAACCTTCCTGCTTCTCAAGCCATGTGCATGCATAAACACCTCAATGGAAAATACACACCAGATTGCTTGCAATGGCTATTAAAGATCAAAATAATTATGCAACAGTTATTAGATTTTGCATTTTCCTATTGATTATGATGCTTCAATGTATGAATAGCTATATAGGTATGATAATGTAAGGTCCGGGTTTAGTTTCCCAGATGCTGCGCGTCTGGCTTCCCAGCGCTTCTGTGAAGAGACTTCAGTTCTCCTAATTTTGGTTCCTAATTTTACTTC
>JAUCMR010000176.1:0-10158 GCA_032357425.1 Enteromius argenteus | reverse complement strand
GCAATTTATATTAACATGATCATATTAACACATTATGTCTATGCCAAATATGAAATGATGGACCAAACACAATGATCGCTCTGAGTCTATGTTTTTGCAATATTTGATATAATTTATGTAATCTAATTGTAAAATATGAACATCACTGTTTTGTAAAAGTTTACATATAATGTAGGCCTGCTACAAAAATGATATTATGAGAAAGAATCAGCGATTTAATTCACTGAAATTTAAACTGTCCATTTAAATGAATCAATCTATCTGTCTGTCTCCATATGTCTTAGTTTTAAACAACAGTTATGTCCAATTTAGATGCAGAGAACAGGTGATACATGTTAATTTAACAAAACAAGCTGTAAATTAAATGAAAGAGTGAAAATAAAGTCAATGTGAAGAAATGGTTATGGAGAATCTTGCTTTCACATGAAAGACCTCAAAGAAGCAGTTTTTTGATGCAAGGGGACAAAAATGATTTACTGGGCACTGGACTTTCATTTGACATGATTCAGATATTCACAGAGTATGCAGAGGATTTCAGGAGTTGAAATGGATACATTTATGTTCATGAACAAACCTGAATGAAATAATTACTTATTTAAACAGGGACATTATATATAATATACACATTTCATCTAGGAACATCATCTTGTCGTACAATCATCTCTCTAGTATCATCATTAGCATATAAACTCTATCACATTGCAACTTCCCACATTTTAGCTAATAAAATCTTTTTATAGATTTTAACTTCTTAGGCTTATATATCTCTATCATTAGAAAGCAGGGAAAATACATTTCAGTCTCATATATATTCTGTCATGGGGCATGTTGAGATGAGTTTTTACTTGCAAGCTTTATATTACTCTAATGACTTTTTTATTTGAATGATTGCCCAAAACCAGAATGGACAAAGTCTGGGGAAATGTGACATGCTGTATGCTAGAGGTGTTTTGCAGAAATAAGGCTTGTGAACCGTTTGACGTAACACAGAGAGGTAAACGCACAGTAAAACAGCCAATCAGGACAGTGAGGTAGATGCTTTCAGTGATGGGTGATTATGAAACTATATCAATAACCATAACAAACCTGCAGCATCCTTTGCATTTCAGTGTTTGTACTGCATAAACAATTACAGGATGAAATCCTAACAGAATTTCTACATGTATACACATTTCCTTTTCACTGAAGGCAAAAGAAACAGAGTGGAAAAAAGAAAGAAAATTTTAAATGATTTAGCAAAATTTTAAAAAGCTATAAAAATAACCTTTCACCAGTTTAACAGATACCATTTTTATATAAAACCTAAGATACTTTAAAAAAATAGATATTTAACAATGTTAACCTCAACAGTCAAGTAATTTGTTGTCATTGATAGTTGTTCCCACTTAATATGACTACTGAGTTTGTTGAAGAAAAAAAAAAATAATAATAAATTAACATAATAATCAAGATTTATTCCATGCCCAACTTTCCATTCATGCCATAATATGTTTTGGTATAGCACATGATCTGTAACTGTTAAACGTGACATACTGCTGGTCTGAAGACACATATTCACGTGTACAGTACATACACACATACACACCTGTCCCAGTAGCATGGTGTTTTTTTGGGGCAGATAAACATTAGGATGCATCTCACAAATTGTTTGTGCATGTACTCTGTGATTTCAAGTAAATAGTTTCTACCTCGTTTCGCTTCAAAGCATCTTCTTTATCTTCACCAAGTTGTCCTTATTTCCTCATGGTTAGATTCCACCTTTGACAACATGATTCCTTTTGAGACATTGTACATAGTTCCTTCGATAGGAACAAGTCAGTTTAGTTTAAATTAAGTTTGTTTTGTCCCAAGTAATGCTGCTCTGGTGAAGGTTCATATTGTCCTTGACGATATTGTGCTGCATGTATATGCAGATCTGAAGAACAGGAAGTCCATTTTCATGACTGTACCTGTAAACAAAAAGAGAACAGAACTCTTACCCACTGCATATTAAAAGATGTTAAAAGCTGTTCTTTTTTTGTGTATTTTAGCATGACTGGAACATCCAGAAACCGTGACCAGAGCTATTGATTTTAGAGTACATTAGATAAACAGTCTGTATAGAAAAAGTTATTGGGTTCCCATACAGTAAAATAAAGCAACTTTTGAAGAACAGTCATGGTCAAACAGCAACTTTTTCATCCGTTATTATGGTGTGGTTTGTTTGTTTGTTTTTTATGGATGTTCCAACAGCAGAAGATGTTTTGTTAGTTTCCTTGTTTACCTGCATATAATGTGATCATTAACTACAGTCACAGAACCATTAACATGCAATTGTGTTTTTAATGTCAAAGCGGTTGGCTGCCAAAAAAAGTTTGAGAATCAATGCATTAAGACAATTGTTATTTAAATTGTGCCATCATAACATTTTTGTTATGCTGACATTAGTGGTAAAAAAAAAAAACACTCAATGATATTATACTGTCTTTTTGTTATAGTGGGAAACAGATCACAGTAACAAACCTTTAGAGGTAAAATGTGACCTGAACATGTTTTAATCCATATTGGATAGCCATTATAAATTTGCAGAGCATAACATCATCCAGAATTGGGGAATGAACAATATAAAATGTTAATTTTTAAGTTAAAGATGCTTTCTGCATCTATAAATACCAATATGACTACTACAAGCCCATACATAGTCCTCATAAATATTAACAGCAAGTGATCAACGTTATTAGATGGACTGCTGTTCTACAATGCATCACTGACAGTCTGTCTGCAGCATGGCATATTCAAACCCGGGTGGTTGCGCAGCTTGCAAAACAGAAAAATAATTTAAATAAATAAATCATGTATAAATGTATAATGTATAAATAAATAATAATGTTAAACCTAAATCTTCTGCATGATGATTTTTTTTGATAATTACATTCTTACAAAAATGTAAATACAGCCTTATTTGATTATAGTCAAATATATAATGTTACTACTAACTGTACACTTTAAGATCTTGCACAAGAACACTCTGCCTGGTGCAGCTTGGTCAGATCTGGGGTGTCGGTATGAGACAAGTCACATAGCAGAACAGCAGCAGAAGGGCCAGCATTGCAAGAGGAGACTCTGCACTGTACTTCTGGCAAACTCGGCTACAGCATTCGCCTATCAACAGCAGCACTGAGTGTGAAACTAGTAGCATTAACAACACCAGCTTACAGTAAAAACTTAAAACTTACAGTAAAAACATCAACAGTAGTACCACCTTTCAAAAGCAACACCATCAACAGTAACACCACCGCCAAGAGTAATGTCATTGATGTCACTGATGCCATCAAAAGTAGTCCCTGTTAGTAACACCATTGAAATTAACACTACCGACCATAGCAGCACTGACAGTATCACCATCAACAGTAACAGTACCACCAGTAATACCACAGACAGCACCATTACTAGTAGTAAAACAGTAACATCATCGACAGTAACGCTACTGACAGTAACACCACCAACAGTAACATCATCAGGAGCAACACCACCTTTAACAGTAACAGCACTGGTAGTAACATTATTGACAGTAACACCATTAACAGCAACACCACTGACAGTGATGCCACCAGCAATGACACCATCAACAGTAAATCCAGACAGTGACATCATAAACAGTAACATCCTTGAAAGTAAAACCATATATAAGACTGTAACGCCACTGACACTGATACCACCAACAGTAACACCACCAGCAGTAACGGCACCACCAGTAACAGCGTCAACAAAACCACCATCAGTAGTAATGCCACCATTAACAGTAACATCATCAACTGAAACGCCACTGACAGTGACACCACCAGCAATAACTCCATAAACAGCAACACCACTGACAGTGACATCATAAAGAGTAACAGCACTAGCAGTAAAATCACTGACAGTCAAACCATCAACAGTAACACCACTGACAGTGACATCATAAACAGTAATAGCTCTGGCAATAACACCATCGACAGTTATGTCACTGACAGTGATACCACCAACAGTAACGGCACCACCACTAACACCATCAGTAGTAATGCCACCATTGACAGTAACACCATCAAGAGTAACATTACTGATAGTGACATCATTAAACAGTAACAGCACTGGCAGTAACACCATTGACAGTAATGTCACTGACAGTGATACCACCAACAGTAACACCTCCAGCAGTAATGGCACCACCAGTAACACCATCAGTAGTAATGCCACCATAAACAGTTACACCACTGATAGTGACATCATCAACTGTAACAGGACTGGCAGTAATGTCATCGACAGTAACACCACCCACAGTAACGGCATCACCAGTAACACCATCGACAGAAATTCCACTGACAGTGACCACCAACACTACTGACAGCAACAGCACTAGCAGTAAGTCCACTGAAGGTAACACCACCAGCAGTAATGGCACCACCACTAACACCAGTTACACCGATAACATCGGCAGTAAGACATTAGTACAATACAGTCAGTGGCTTTACTGTCACCTTTGGCTTGCTTAGTTGAGGTTTAAAGGTCACGTGATATTCACTTAAAAGAAAAAGAAAATTTAATTCAATTGTAACTGCACTGACACTGTGAGATGAAAATATAATTCTAAACTGTATGAGCTAAATAATGTCACTAACTTTAACATCATCACTGCTATATTAACACTGTTAGTTTCCTGTTTATTAAGGTGATACAGCTTTGAAACAATCTGTATTGTATAATACAGCTTCATTAACATCATAACACTGATTGGCTAACAGCACTCCATCCTTTTGGTACAATTATATTGCAGTAACACTACTGAAATTAAAAATTATAGATTTTTTTAATGGATTTTTATTGTAAATTGTTAAATACAAATTTATTTAACTTTTTAAGCTTCTGACAAAGACTATTTATACAACATTATACAGCAGGCTTTTTTTGTTTCTTTCATAACTTTTTTAAACTGTAAATTGTCTCTGATTATGAAGCACTGACATATTTTCATTAAATTCAATTCAATTAAAAATAAGATTATTAAATTATTAGATAATTAGAGCATCATAAAGCTTTAGAATGACATTAGGATGAGTAAATAATGACAAAATTAACATTTTGGGGTGAACTATCCCTTTAAGCAGCCTAGCTAAATTAGTTTAAGAATTTTAATCGTTTAGAGGAAACCCTAACTAGACTGCCTAAGGAATATCAACACTGTGCTGCCATGCAACCATGTAAATACCAACCCTTTGACAGCCAGAGCTAAAGCTGTGCTATTTCATTTTCACTGCACCAACAACTGCAGCAAGCCACAAAGTCACACTGACCTATCCAACACCTGTGAGCTGTAACACAAGCCAATAGCATGAGTGCCACACATGACAACAGCATTATGCAGTCGCTCTTATTGTGTAATGCTTGCCATATTTTCCAACAGAAAAAAAAAAAAAACTGTGCTTGTCAATGCATAATCAAATCCTTAGACAGAGTATTAAGGGACAATATTCCTGGGCCACCAGGAGGTATATGAGAGTCACATGATGGCCACTTACCAACTGTAAGTGCCAAAGGTTCCTGGATTTTGAAAGTCTCCACAGCTTGAAATAACATGACCTTTGCTGAAGTGAACATGACAGTCGAGTGTGCTTGTTTGTGTGTGTGTGTTTGTGTAAAATCTAGAACACACAATACAATATGACGTCGGGAGTCTTTATATGTCAGTCTTATTTCTGCTTTTTTTCCCCATGCAACCAAACCAACATTCCCTCATAAAACATTAAACACACATGGTCAATGCAATGCAACACTGTTAAAGTGGGTCAGTAAATACCCCCAGTCTCTCCTCGTGTAACCTGGCACAGCAGTCCAATGGCTACCGTGGACTGACCCTGGGTTAAGAATACGTATTTTATAGAAGATCTATTTATGAATCAACATTATTTATGTTGTTCTGTTTATGGAACTAGTTTAAGGATTACTGTAAATTTGGTTGTTCACCAATGAATTACGTCACTATTGTGATAATTAGATGCCAAATTAACCTTGCATATCAGACATATTTCAGTTATAAATTGCATATTCAAATGCAGTTTTAGCTATTTATTCTGTATTATTTTACTATACATTGTAACATAATATAGTAACAGTTCCTTTTGAATTTGTTACTCTGAAACAGTTATCGAAGTACAGTTATTAAATATACATTTTATTTTGAACAGTCGCTATTCAAAATTATATTATAGTCATTTATTTATAGATAATGTGGTAAACATAATAATGCCTTAAGCTTTATTTTACACTGGCTCAATTAAATGATACATTCTGACTACCAGCAAACACTAAATCTACAAAAAGTGTATTGACAAAACTATAAATCAGACACATATCGCCCCCTAGTGTACACAAACAGCAGAGAAAGAAAGTCTACACTTTTAACTTATTTAAAAAATAAATATTCTAGTTTTGTAATCTGCATAGAAGTCTTGTCTCATACACTTGTATTGTTTAAACAATTATATTTATAGAAATATAACTCAAGAGTGTGCTTGTTCCCTACATGAATTAATAATAGTATATAATTTTTTAAAATATGTATATTTCTTAAACTTTTGTATGCTATTTTCTTTGTGTGTGTGTGTGTGTGTGTGTGTGTATGAGCGGGTGTGTATACTCTGAAAAAAATATTCAACAAACACAACTTCTAATTTTAATAATGCATTAGTAAATGCTGAAATTAGCATTAAGATTAATAAATGCTGTAGAAGTATTGTTCACTCTTAGTATGTTTACTAATGTTATTAATTATTGTAATTGTAAAGTGTTACCACAATTATACTGTTTGTATATAGGCCTAAAATTACAAAGTTACATACCTCTTCCTGTCTGAACTCTTCTTGTTAATGTGAAAATCCAATTAAAGGAGCATGATGATTAAATGACTTGATGATGAGGTGTGTCCAGAAATCTTTGCAGTTATTTCCATTTTCTGTTAGTCCATTACTGACATTGCAGGCATTGATTCTCCTAGTCCGGCCAATGGCAGATGAGTTTTTCCTTTCTCACAGTGACGTCATAATGAATCCCTTTTTGTGCTGAATTCATGATCCCTTCTTGACGCTGTTGCAGTGCAGAAATGAAGATGCTTCTCCATTTTTAGGGATGTGGGTTATATTGTTCATTTGTGTTCACATTTTGTATATATATATATATATATATATATATAAGCCTCTGTGGGCTCTTTAGGTTTAACAAAGCCTAATAAGAATGTAAACCTGCCTACCACAGGGCTGATTCTTTTTTTTTCTTTTTTTTTTATTTAACAGAATTCATTACCTTGTACCTTGTTTTTAAAATAAAAGCACCAGAAGCCATCTTTCATGTGAATAAATTAAGTGAACAATAATAGCCCAATGTCACCAGAACCGTCTGGAAAGTTGCTATGGAAACACATTTAGTATCTTAAAGACTGCAGTTTCCACCTGTGTCCACTAGATAACGCTAGTGTATTTTAAAACGAACTACTGTCCAGATTTGAGCGCACATTGTTGAAATCGAGCCTCTTCTCGTTCATCCCCTACACATCTGTTGATAATATGAAGAAATGAAGAAGCGTCATGTTGCTTATCAGTATAAGTCTATCCCTGAAGTGCTTCTACATAGTTCGAATAATGTTATCAAGTAATTTCAAGATGCCAAAACCTTTCAATATCAATGCAGTACCACTGATATTATGACAACAGTGCGTTGCGTTCCTAAAATTAACAATCACAAAGCTGGTTTGCTCTTCTACAAATCGTCCTCAAAAATTACGGAGATATGCATTTCTCAAATTTCCAAATAACACATTATTAAAATATTTTAAATAAGCTGGGGCAAGTCGTTTTTCCCCCAAATGACCTTGCAGTTGAACTGCCCTCGCTAGAAAGAAAAATAATAATAACAAAAAAAAGTTACATATTGGTCCTACTATTTTTCAAATTAGCTGTTTGTATGTAAACGTCTGTATCGCACTGACACCAAATTTCTGGAAAACTAATAGGTCACGCGCCAACGAATTTGTGGACTAAGTTTAACATAAGAATAAAGTGCTACACATGGATTTAATTGGACTTGCTTAAATATAACATACGTTCTATTTAATTCTCTTTTATTTTTGCGCCTATATAACTACGTCTCGCGCTTCGATGATCTACAGTCACAACGATGCAAGACAGTTTAGAAAACAATCGCACATCACGTCATAGTAAAATCCACTGTCGTCGTTTCCAAATGAAGTGTTCCTCACAGATCTATAGACCCAGCGCGAGGGATGAGGATGTACTCAAAGAGAAAGGTGCGCTTGTTTGGGTTTAGAATTGTTTGTGTTATACATTCATACATCAGTAAGCTTCCCTGTGTATGCTTTATGGGGGCTGCAGTTGGTGTACTTGACTGAATCTCCATCCTCTGAATCCAAATAGTCTGATTTAGAAAGGGATGCTTTGCTTTCACTCCTTTTAAATTCACCAAACGAGGGCTGCTGCTGGCCACACGTTACATGCGTGTACTGCATCTGCTCCTCGTGCTCTGTCTCCCGGTGATAGAAGTAATTGAAATTGGACACGATGACGGGAACTGGAAGCGCAATGGTGAGCACACCAGCGATGGCACATAAAGAGCCCACTATTTTGCCACCGATGGTGACTGGGCACATGTCCCCGTAGCCCACAGTTGTCATGGAAACCACTGCCCACCAGAAGGCATCGGGGATGCTGCTGAACCCCGAGTCGGGGTCGTCTGTCTCGGCGAAATACACGGCGCTGGAGAACAGTATAACTCCAATGAAAAGGAAGAATATAAGGAGACCTAGTTCCCGCATGCTCGCTTGCAGGGTCTTGCCCAGGATCTGAAGCCCCTTCGAGTGTCTGGAGAGCTTGAATATGCGGAACACCCGCACCAAGCGAATGACCCTCAGGATGGCCAGAGACATCGCCTGCTGGCCATTGCCCTGATGCTCGGCCAACTCCAGACCCAAGGTGATGAAGTACGGAATGATAGCCACGATGTCTATTGTGTTCATGATATTCTTGAAGAAGGCAGGCTTGCTTGGGCACGCGAGAAACCTCACGAGCAATTCAAAGGAGAACCAGATTATACAAAGGGTCTCCACGATAAAGAAGGGGTCTGTGAAGGGATTGGGCTTCTTTGAACTATCAGTCCCATTGAATGCGAGGTGTTCCTCGTACATCTTCCCTTCATCCCTAAACTCTGGTAAAGTCTCCAAGCAAAAGATTACAATTGATATCAAAATGACAAGCACCGAGACGATTGCGATGCCCCTCGCTGGTCCAGAGCTCTCGGGGTACTCAAACAGCAGCCAGACCTGTCTCTGAAACTCGTTTTCGGGCAAAGGTCGCTCTTCCTCCTTGATGAAACCCTCGTCCTCCTTAAAATTCTCAATGACTTCTTCTCCTAATTCATAGAATTTGATTTCCTCCATAAAGATGTCGACAGGAACATTGACGGGTCTCCTCAGCCTGCCTCCAGACTGATAGTAGTAAAGGATGGCATCAAAGCTCGGTCGGTTTCTGTCAAAAAAGTACTCGTTCCTAAGAGGGTCGAAGAAGCGCATTCTTTTCCTGGGGTCACCAAGTAAGGTGGCAGGGAACTGCGCCAATGTTTTTAGTTGGGTTTCGAAGCGCAAACCGGAGATGTTGATAACCACCCGCTCGCAACACTCCTGGTCCGCCCGTTCAGGGTCGTAAACATCTTGGGACAGGGCTGCCAATGCCACAGTCTCGTCGAGGTTCTCCCCAGGCACCACAGTCATGTTTGTCCCCTCAAAAGGGCGAGTAGTTTTCGCGCCCCGCTTCTCGCGCTGTTCGTGGAAGATAGTCAGAGCACTTGTAGAGCGGCGCGTGTCGCGTCACTTCGCGCGCATTTTCCTCACGGAGGTTTCTCCACATTCCCTCCCCAAGCTGAGGCTGGCAGTCTGGTCGATTGGCTGTCACATTCACAGCATTTTAAGCAGCAATGCCCTCCCTTACTCTCTCGCTTTCTCCGAGCGCTGTGGCAAGCCGAAGTAACATTTATATTCCTTCAAACAACAACCAAAATGTTACAGGTGCTTTATTTTATTAGCCTAATATTCTACTATTCTATAAATATTCCAATTAAGATTATGTTGTTTTCTTTTTT
>JAUCMR010000175.1:0-19939 GCA_032357425.1 Enteromius argenteus | reverse complement strand
AGGACATGTCCTCCTTAAATATTTAAAACATTCAAAGCACAAATGTACAGTACGCCTGTTATGCAAAAAAGAAGCTGATTTCTTAATTATTTCATTTGTTTACACATTTGCTTTGAGTGCTCGAATTTTTGCTAATACTGCTGGTGGCTAAAAGAATGCTCTCTTGTATATTTATGTTAGCATCTGTGTATAATCATGTGCGTGGCACATTATGACATACGTCCAGTGAGCCATTATTCTGATGCGAGTGTGACCGCTTCTAATGAATCTCTTAATGCTGCTTGTTCCTTCCGATGCTTATCTGTCCCACTTTCATATCATGCTGTTATTTCATGATTGTTTACAATCCATTAGCATTCGCATGGCTCTCAAATAACGCGTGCACAGCTATTCCATCGTCGCCTCACTAGGAGAAATAGCTGTGACAGCGCTGAACGTTTATTTAACGTGTCGATGGTGGCGGCAAAGAGGTAATTGAGAATTGATTTGACCATAATGGCTTTTCATATGTTCCCTACAGAATGCTGATGCCGCCTGATTAAGCCGTGAGACGGCAATTTGCCACTTAATGGGGTCTGCCCTTGTCCTTTGCACAAGACGAACCGACGGTGTGAGAAGTGGTAATAAAGGGACAGTGTTCAGAGGTGTCGTCCGCATCTGAGTCATTGTACGGAGCACGTTACTGTGGTTTAATCTGTTCTCGCTTTTGTCACCTCAGAGCGTTCGCTTTGTGGAGGGAAGTTTCTTAGTTCCAGCTTGCTGCACTGTCTCAACAACTGCAGCAAAAGCTGATGATACTTATGCCTGAGTACGTTTCCTGTGCCTGAAACATGTAAAAGGTGCCCTAACAGTGTTTTAATAAATGTGGAAATGAATGATTACATACAACAAATATGTTTAAGGTCTCTTGCAAAGGATTCATCATATTTTAGAGTCATTGGCATTAAAAAATGGATATAGGTCTAACTATTGTCAGACTCTTATGGTTACAGAACAAATTAAGATTTAATCAAATAAATTATGCTTTACAAAATAATATACAGTAATATATGGCTATTTTTAAAAAAGATGCTATGGCTGAACATCCTATACTACTTTTGGCAAGCTGTGTAGTTGGGAAGTCTGATTAGTTATTTGATTTAACATGTAGTTCAATCATGAAACCTCCTACGTATAAACATGCTCAAACTATTCAGAGAGTTACCATGAAATAATGAAATACTTTACCATTAACTAACTTCTGTTGATTATTAAGGTCAACATTTGTTGGTTATTGAAGTGGAAAGACTTAAATATTGAATTGGCTTTGTCAAACGCCAAATGAATAGCAGGTCATGCAATAACAGACTGAGTAAACAATATGTGCTATTGATGCAACGCCTTGTTGATCTGTTCTGTTTGCATGTTGCATTCGTCAGGTTGCCTCATGCATAGACACACTGTAATTACAATTTCTGTGCTTACATGCTTTAGTCTACACATAAATTTCCTTTTTGTTGTTGTTGTTGCATAAATTACTTTTCTGGCACAGTCAACAGATGCTTTGTTTGCACAGAAGCACACTGAACTGAAATAAATCCAAAGCAATATGCTTGGCTCTTCAAATGTTACCTCAATATGGACATCCTTAACATTTCCCAGAAAGAACACTCAAGGGGGTCTCAGATTGTTCAGGAAAGAAAAACAACAACTGGAATTCCTGTATCTTGTTACTTTGATTTTCAAGGTCTTTTATATTTTAGTTTATTCTTGTGTGTGTATTTGTGTTCGCCATATTTGTTGTTTTTATAATTTGCTTTCCTTTTACTTTGATTCCGTTTTTCATTACAAGCATACTTTGATGACGAGGATGAAGATCTGTTTGGTGATTACTATTTCAGTAAGTTTCCATATGTTCAGTGTTTTCTTGTGTTTGCTGTGTATTTTGTTCATATATATTTGTTCTTTTTTATACTTCAAGTATTGTGTGTAAAGGGAATCACTGGTGCCATGAAACGTCTTTTCATTCAGCCCCCAAATCTGATAAGCCACAGATTTCTTTTAAAGAAATTTTAGACTTTTAAGCTATTAGTGGGAGTGCTACAAATTGGATGGTGGCAGCTTTTTAAGAAGGCTTTTGTTTAAAAATGGTGTTTTTGTGTCAGGAGAATTCCCTTCTTCAAATCACCTCTTAACTGTTCATTTCTATCCCTGTTGAGAGCTACAGTCACAGGCTGCCAGATTGCTGCCTTCATCATAAAGCTCTCATTAGAAACTTCATTAATCACAATGCCTTAAACAAACCCAAGGCCAATTAGCCTCATATGGCATAAAGCCAGTCTCTTCAGTCCATTTCTTCCAATAACATGAGCAACTGTTTTTGAAAAAGTAATTTTAGTGACTCTTTTTACACAATATTTACCCCTAAAAACCCATTTTTATGCATTATGCAATTTAATATTTTTAGTGAAAACAAAAATTTGACTTCACTATTTCACACATGCTCACCTCTGATTCTCATTTTAATAAAACTGTCTTTTCCCATTTTGAATTTGTTCTTTGTTTTCTCACATTTGAACAAACGTCACATTTGTCCGCATAGTGAGTGTGAATGAGGTCAGGAATAATATCCGTTTATAATGGTGTTCGTGGTTAGCACTCAATTATGAAGCGATAGTCTAATTATCACCCCTTATAGAATGAGATTGTATAGGCACAGAAATAGTTTGTCAAGAAAATTTAAAGAAACACCTGCTGCTTGCATTGTCAACCCAGCAATTTCCTTGAAACCATATTAAGTTAACTTACCGAATGCCCTTGTCGGCTGCCAACAGTCATCATTTAATAGAAGGAAAGATGCCGTCTGGAATGATGACACTTGCGACGTGCGAAGACGTGATAAATGCTTGTGCTGAGAAATATGGGAAATGAAGTGAGAGCTGCAAGATCCAAACAATCTGTATAAGAGCACACAATACTTCACCAACAGTGGTTATTTTAGAGTCGTCAAGCAATGTTGACCGAATGTGACCTTACTAAAATTTTAAAACTGTTAAAATATAAAAAAGCTAGGAAGAAATGGAGCTGCAGGCCATCTTGCACTGATTATAAATAGCTGGAGAGAATTATAAAAGGGCCAATGAAGTAGAGTTACTGTGATTCACTCTTTGATTATGGCATATTAATATTGTTACATATATGAAGTATTTTCTCTGTCACCCTCCTCCCTTTTTCTTGCTCTTGAGTGTATTCAAACCCGAAGGTCATATGAAATGATAAAAGCGACACGCTGGAAGTTCATTCCAGTGTTATTGCCCTGGCAGCACATTAAAGGGGCGAACGGACGGCTTTAGAGCTGCACATGGGCCATAACTGCATCCATCTGACTCCAAGCCAGAGAAAACATTCATTTGTGCGTTTAAATCTGTAGAAGGTTACGCAACGTCTAAATATTCCATTTTGATATTTGCGCATTCGCCACCATCGCTTCTACACTAAAAGGGAGGAAAGAACACTGCAACATCATGCGTGGATGATGACACCTCAATGTGTCATAAATGAAATGCAAAACAAGTTGAGGCTTTTCTTTTAACCCACTCGCACTGTGCCAAATATGAAATCAGCTGTCAGTGGGGCTGTTTGTAGCGAGAAGCTTATTGGGTTTATTCTGAGAACTTGAGTCGCTGACTTTTTATTTGCATGGAGTGCAGGCTGTAGAGGAAGAAGCAGAGTGGCTTAAATAATGTCCGTTTATGAGAAAAAAGAATGTTTGTGTGAGCCTAAAGTTGCTTTACTTTATTAGAGCCCCTCCTTGCCATTTCTAACTGATGGTTGGAGGGGAGTGATTACATTTTTACATTTCAATTGAATATTATGAAGATTTTTTCATTTTTTCAAGTAATCATGGATTAATTGTTTTAAGACATGTAATATGGTCTAACTGCGCAAATATGTTCTTTTTTGATAACGTGGACTATGTGATGGCACATGACTCACCATCCCAGTCTCACGGCAATTTGTACATATTTGGTGGCTAATTCATACAAATTCGTACGAGTGAGGTATAAATATTTGAATTTTCCACCTCGTACGAATTGGTCGTGAGACTGTGTTGGACTCATTGAATCATTAATTCAGCAATTTGTTCAAAATACTGATGCATTTATTAACAAAACAATTGAACGCTTCTATGAGTCATTGACTCATTCATATAACCAATTAATTTAAAATGCAGATTCATTCAGATTTGCATAGTGCTCTTTTTGTCTGTTGCATTTTAAAATTAATTTAAAACCTCTTGCCATGATTTATATAATTTTCATTTACAGTATTTATTAATTAATTAATTTATTTATAAAACATGCATATACTTGATTTTCTCAAAATAAAAAAAATAGCAAACAATACATTAAATACATTTAAAAAATGCATTCACCATTTGTAAATATGTCACGCCCCCAGGCGCTCCATGTGACTGTTTATGTTTTCTGGTCTGTCCCCCGTCTTGTGTATTTTTGGTTTAGTCTAGTCGTGTCCTTATTTGGTTTTCCTGTCATTATGTTCCGATTAGTTCATTTCGTTCACCTGTGTTTTATCAGCTGCCCTCACTTTTGCTCATTCGTTTCTGTATATTTAAGCCTTTGTTTTCAGTTGGAATTCATGTCTTGTTAACGTTGCTGTGAACCCCGTCGTGTGTAATTGTCGCTGCCTCGTCAGCATTTTGTTCTGTCCTGGTTTTTATTAAACGTTTGCATATTGGAATTCCTGTCTCGTTCGGTCTCTGCCTCGCTGAGAGGCGCGGCAACGCCCCTCAACGAACTCACTTATGACACATATAGGTGTTTCATCCACACAGATCCGGCGTATTGGGAGGGTGAAACCAATATTTTATTTTATTAAACCGTGATAAATCGGATAGGGAAAGTTCTGGCTTCGTGTGGGCATCAGTCTGTCAGTCTGATATTTTTCTAATGCCTCCCTTTCTGTTCAGTGGAAGAAAGATTTGGTTTTGAACAAGGGTTTGTAATGACAGACATTTTTTGGATCAACACCAACATAATTTAATCATCTTCAATGTTTATTTTACATGTAAGTTTATGTAAAGACACATTTTACAGTGTAACACTATTTTCTCTTTTCCAGGTTCACCTGAAGACACAGAGAATGTAACAGAAAACAACATCCCTGAGCAAATGACTGAAGATTCCGAATCAGTCAAGGTCTCAGAAAAGGTATTTGCAGAAAATCTTTAAGACATAAGTTCTGTTATGAAACTCTAGATCAGGGCTGGGCAATTACTGGAGGACCACTATCAGAAATATTCTGTTCCAGATTCATACACATTATGTATGTAATGTATGTCATACACATCATGCCTGCAGAGTTTAGCTCCAACCCTAATAAGACATTAATAATCAATGTCTTTAAGATTACTACAAAGCTACAGGCAGGTGTTTTTAATTGGGAGTGAAGCAAAACTTTCCCAGCCCTAGATGGTGCAGGCTGATGGGTCTTTGCTAGCTTTCGAAAAAACATCTTCTCTAATTCATAATGAAGATCATTTGTGAGTCTGCTGTTGTCAGTAAAAGCACTCCATCAACATTCATAAATGTTATTATTGTAATTTTAAGGGCTGCCCCTAATAGTTAACCAACCGTTAGTTGACCAAAAGAAACTTGGTAAACCAAAATTTTATTAGTCGCTTAGTCACAAAAAAATAAAAACGGGTTATGACAGATTTTTAGCAGCTGGTCTATGTGGTAATACTGTAGGACACTGTAGGTAATCAGGTAAGATATCTAAATGCACGCCTATCATTCATCTATCTCAAATATGGATGAAATACTGAAACAAAAAATTGAATATCATGAAAAAGACCCATATATTACACATAGAGTGAAATATTTCAAGCCTTTATTTCTTGAAATGTTGATGATTATGGCTTACAGCCCTCCTTTTGCATGAATTCCTGCATCAATGCAGCGTGGCCTGGAGGCAGTCAGACTGTGACACTGCTCAGGTGTAAAGGAAGCCCAGGTTGCTTTTATAGTGGCCTTCAGGTCCTTTGCATTGTTGAGTCTGGTGTCCCTCATCTTTCTCTTGACCTCTTCCTCTTGGTTCAGGCCAGGCGAATTTGCAGGCCAATCAAGCATAGTAACACCATGTTCATTGAACCAGCTTTTAGTACCTTTGGCAGTGTGGGCAGGTTCCAAGTCCCGCTGGGAAAAGGAAATCGGCATCTCCATAAAGCTTCTCAGCAGAAGGAAGCATGAAGTACTCTAAAATTTCCTGGTAGATGGCTGTGTGACTGTGGACTTCAGAAAACACAATGGACCAACACCAGCAGATGACATGGCAGCCCAAATCATCACTGATTGTGGAAACTTCACACTGGACTTCAAGCAACATGGTTTCTGTGCCTCTCCACTATTCTTCCAGACTCTGGGACCTTGATTGCCATATGAAATGCAAAATTTACTTTCATCTAAAAAGAGCACTTTGGACCACTGAGCAACAGACCAGTGTTTTTTTTTTTCTTCACAGCCACTCAACTTTCTGTGAATATGCTTGGATACAGCACTCTGTGAACAACCAGCTTCTTTAGCAACAAACTTTTGTGGCTTGTACTCCTTGTGAAGGAGGTCTTCTGGACATATGTTAAGTCAGCAGTCTTTCCCATGATTGTGTAGCCTACTGACCCAGACTGAGAGACCATTTGAAAGCTCAGGAGACCTTTGCAAGTGTTTTGAGGTAAATAGCTGATTAGTGTGTGACACCACATGTTATGATCACCAGCTCCATCAGAGGGCACTCAACCCGGGACAGTTATTTGTGTTTCCCTGTCCTATTCTGTGGACTTTTACTTTGAAATGTTATGTGTGTTACATCGCATCTATATTCCCTTGTGTCTATGCTCTAGTTAGTTTCCATAGCAATTCATTAGTCCCGCCTCCTTGTTACCCCATTATCTCCTGTACCTAAACTCCAGTTTGTGCCATAAGAGCCGCCATTAAACCCTTGCCTTGCCCTGTCATGACTATGGAAGCCACTTCTGAGTCCTCGTCCTGCCCTGTCATGGCCACGGGGGCCATTGACTATCCAGCCGATAGTCAAGCGATAGGCAAATCATGAAAGATAGTGTCACAAGCAGAACTGAGGTCTAGTAACAGACGCAAAGACAGAAAACCAGTATTGTAGCAGAGTAATAAATCACTAACAACGTTTACAAAGGCAGTTTCTATACTATGTTGTGGTGGGAAGCCACACTGAAATGGGTCAAGGAAATTTTTTTCCACTAGGAAGGACCAAAGCTGGGAAGCAACAGTTCTTTCCAGTAATTTTGCAATAAATGGCAAGTTTGAAATGGGGCGATAATTGGATAAAACTGAATGATCAAGGTAGGGTTTCTTGACATCTGGGGTAACTGAGGAAAAGAAGCAGTGACAAGAGTGTGCTAGTTGTAATGCAGATTTGTAATTTTTTAGCTGTTTGGAGAATTTATGAGCACAAGTCTTGGTGATGAACAGTGAGGCCAGTTTTCCTATAGAGCTGCTCAAGTCGATGACTGGAGAATACGAAGGTCAGGGGTAAACCAGGAAGAAGGAACAGTTCTAATCTTAACAGGAACATGCACAGGCAAAATATCAGGTAATACCAAAAAAAAAAAAAAAAAAAAAAAAAAAAAACAATACTGGAACAGAACAAACCCAAGAAAAACACAGACTTCAACAGGCACACACAATTCAAACACAAATAAAGCACTAAATTAATAACCACCTAACACCAACACATATAAATAATAACAAAATGCAACACAACAAAAAGATAATTGACTGCAGTGGAAACACATTTCACATTAACTAAAATGTGCAATCATTACAAATAAACACACATTTCACAATAAAAACACCCAACCAAAATGCATAAAACAAGAACAGAAAAATGTATGGTAACATGTATATTGTTTATATGTTTAGCATGCATATTACTAGAATATTAGCCATTTATTAGTACAAATTAAGCACATATTAATGCCTTATTCTACTTTTTTATGAAACAGGGAGAAAACATGGATGTTGGAACACCCAAAGTAAGACAAGATCAGCATGTGCAAGAAAAAAAGAGTACACGAGAAAAAATAGAACAGCTATATAGGAGACTTCATCTTGAAGACAGGTGCATCAACAAACTGAGAGCTGAAGATGTTCTTCAGATAACAGCACATTCATTACAGTTCCATGAGTCTTGTGATGAGGAGGAGTTGATTCTGAGTTTCCTACAAAAACTACTGATGATGGACTACAGAGCAAGATACATTAAGACTAAAGAAACCAATGAGGAAGATCACACACAGCAAAGAGACAATGACTCACCTGAAGATGAGAATGATATTTTCAAAGCAATATATTTGTTTAACAAAGGAACAAGACAATCTGAGCGAATTGACCCGATGGATGTACAGATGGGCGTGTTTCATTGTGCTGATGGTTTTCTTAAGCAGCTGATAGTGACTAAACTGTCTCAATGTCAGTATGCTCTGCCTTTACTTGTACATGATCCATTCACACAGCAGATAGAGTTGCCTCTCTGGACATTTAGACAAATCAACAAGAGCTGGAAAATGAGAAACGCCAACAATGAAATCATCAGTCACATTCAACCGATCTACAAAGCTCAAACTCCAATGGTGTCTTTTTTCAGGTTTGGCTCTGTGTCTTCATCCAAGTCTCATCTGATGAATGGTCTGATCAATGAGAAACACAACACGTTCTTCCACAGGAACTGCCCAGGCAGCAGCAGAACCAAAATCCTGATGGATGGAGTGGTGGAGATCGCCTGGTTCTGCCCCTCTGGGAAAGACACAGATAAATTCACTGAGTGTTTAGCTTTCTGTAATCTTCACGGTGATGCAGGAGACCATGAGAAACAGCTGCAGATTCTCACTGAAATGGCCTCAGTAAATGTTGTTGTTCTACCGCGACTGGACAGGGATGATAGACATACAACAACAATCCAAAACCTATACCAGAATCCAAAACCACTCATTTGCCTTTTTACTGAAGATGAATGTACTGTAACTGAGATGAAAAAAGGAAAATACAAAATCGGTTTGAAAGACCGTAATCAGTCTGATGTTTCTGAAGAACTCAGAACAACTATTGGTAATTGTCTCTTCGAATCATCTTCCACTTTTAAACTTGAAGATATGTCCAAACTCTCAGACATCAGAGTAGATGAGGAAGATGAAGAGGGCTGCAGGAGAGGAAGAGCAGCAGCACAGAAGATGATTAATTTACTGGAGAAGAAAGACCTGACAAAAGTCAAAGAATCATTTCTACCCTGCCAGGGAAAACTGTGGCATCAGTGGAGTCAGAAGAACAAAGAACTACATCGACCTCAAGCAGATATAACAGAAATGGAAATGAGTAGAAAACAAACAGAAATGAAGAAAATACGTGAAGAGCAGCATGAATCTGATGTCAGCAAATTTATGAAGCTCTTTATTGAAGAAATGAATTCAGATTCTGCAAACAAGATGTTTTTCCTTAAATGGCTCAGAATCTTTCTTGATGAATACATCTCAGCTGACCTTTATGCTTTACATCACAAGTATGATGAAAAGTGGTCAGCAGTGTTAAAACTGAAAGAGAACAATGAAAAATCTGAACATCTTAAAGCTGAACAAGCTGACCTTGAGAGAATATCTGAGGAACTTCAAGCTGCAGCCTTTGGTTTGGAGCACATCATGAGGGAGATTGGTCAAATCTATGAATCGTGTTCATCTGTAAAGCAGAATAAGAAAGACCTGCAGTCTCACTTTTCTTCTCTTCCGAGTATTGCAGCAGAAATTATGATTTCCGGATTTCCACTGGAAATGATGGATGGAGATGCTGCTCATGTTCCTGTGATCTGGATCTCTGCTGTTCTAGATGAACTCATCTGCAAACTGGGAGACCAGAGAGTCTTTGTGCTGTCAGTTTTAGGAATTCAGAGCTCTGGGAAATCCACTATGCTGAATGCCATGTTTGGACTGCAGTTTGCCGTCAGTGCTGGCAGATGCACCAGAGGAGCTTTCATGCAGCTGGTCAGACTGTCAGACGAGATGAGAAGGCTGCTCACCTTTGACTATATTCTAGTTGTTGATACTGAGGGTCTTCGTGCTTTAGAACTGGCTGGAAGATCAACAAGACATCATGACAATGAACTGGCCACTTTTGTTGTTGGTCTTGGAAATCTTACACTGATCAACATCTTTGGGGAAAACCCATCTGAGATGCAGGACATTCTTCAGATTGTTGTTCAGGCCTTCCTGAGGATGAAGAAGGTCAGACTGAATCCTAGCTGTGTGTTTGTTCATCAGAACGTCTCAGACGTCACAGCTGAAGAGAAAAACATGGAGGGAAGGAGACGACTGCAGGAGAAACTGGATGAGATGACAAAACTTGCTGCTAAAGAGGAAGTCTGTGATGCAGAAAGTTTCAGTGATATCATTAGATTTGATGTTCAGAAAGATGTGAAGTATTTTGCTCAGCTCTGGGAGGGCAGCCCACCCATGGCACCACCAAATCCAAACTACTGTGAGAACATTGAAGAACTAAAAAAAACGATTATGTCTCATGCCTCAAGATCGCATGGCATGAGGCTTACACACTTGAAAGACCGTATTAAAGATCTCTGGGAGGCTTTACTGAAGGAACGATTCGTCTTCAGCTTTAGAAATTCTCTGGAGATTTCGGCCTACAGGAAACTGGAGACTGAATACAGCAAGTGGTCCTGGAGTCTTCGCAGTGCCATGATGGAAACTGAGAACAAGTTACACAACAAAATAGAAAATGAAGCAATTCATGAGGTTGAGGAAACTGATCTTCAAAGAGAGCTCAGCAAGACCAGTGATGAAGTGGAAAAATCCATGTCAGAGTTCTTTGATAAAGAAACAGATGCAGATTTACTGATTCAGTGGAAAATGTCATTTGAAACCAAAATCAAAGATGTCCAGGAAAACATTGTGAGAGAAACTAAGAGGAAATTAAATGAGGTTCTTCAGCAGCGAGACCTGAAGAAAAAGATTGATGCTCAGAGGACACATCATGAAAACACTCTCTTGGAAAAGAGCAAAGAGCTTGCCTTAAATCTCAAGAACAAAGCAAATGATGATGAAACACTGCAGAAAGAGTTTGATTTGTTTTGGAAACAGTATGTTAAAATCATCATCAGAGGCTCTCCTGCAATCAAAGAGATTGACATATTAACAGATGTGAAACTCCTGCTCAGTGACATCTATAAAAGTGTTCCTGTAGACCCCTGGGGGGAGAGCAAGGATATTTTCACTGTACTGAGTTTTTCTGATTATGTAACAGCAAAGAAATCCAGTGGATTTACCGGAGCTTTTAAAACTGCCTACAGAATAACTAAAGAGAAATTGGGTTACATTCTATCTAAAGAGGATGAAGCCGAAATAAGAGCATTTGTCACAGATGTTTCTCTGCAGACAGACAAAATGATTCAGTCATTTAACATTTCAAGGATAGGCTACAACAAAAGTTGCATTCAGAAACTCATAGATTACATCAAGACAAGAGAAACTGAACAAGAGGAAGTATCAGCACATTATGTATTCAATAATGAATTCTTCATGGATTTGGTTCTGTCCATCTCTAAGAGAGCAAACAAGATGATCACTGACCAGCACAGACTGTTCAGGGAAGCCAATGATCCTGTAATATATGTTGAGAAGAAGAGAGAAGAATACTATAGTATTTTCCAGAAACACCTCCATGGAGCTGCATCTGCTGTTATTTTTGGTGAGATCATCTGTCAGAAACTCAAAGAACCTGTTAAGCAAAGTGTCTATAAGAAGACTGCCAGAGATTTATCTGATGAAATGAAAGCAAACTGTGAATCACTGAATGGAAACAGATCAAATCTGGAGAAACACATCCTGAAGAAACTGGCAGAAAATGAGGATTTTGTCAAATACATGGGCTACATTCAAAATCCAAGAGTTCACTTCAAGAGCTTCATCAGAGATGAAGTCAGTGAGTATATCACTAGTGAGTTCAGTGTCAGTGTTTTACTCAAGATGAAGAAGAACATTGAACTCCTGAAGCAGAAGATAGTAGAAGCAGCACTTGAATCTACTGAATGTGTTCAAGTGAACAGTGGAGACGCGGGTTTGTGGTTGAAGGATTTTACAGAGAAGCTCTCGGGTGTGCTGATCTTCTCAGAAAAAGACCTCAGTGGAGTGAAGCATGATGATGTTGATGATTTCAACCTCCTACAAGATGTGATAAGAAAAGAACTTTCTACTATGATGACTGAAATAAGTAAAGAGTTTAACACAAATGCATTTGATGAAAAATTGGACCTTAAGTTCAGGCCAGATGAACTTCTGATTGATCACTTCTGTCAGTGCTGCTGGGTTCAGTGTCCGTTCTGTACAGCCATCTGCACCAACACCAGAGAAGACCATCCTGGAGATCACAGTGTCCCCTTCCATCGAGTGGATGGACTCAAAGGTTGGCATTACCATGGAACTGAACATCTCAGTGCTGATATTTGCACAACTTTAGTGAACAGTGGTAAAAGATTTTGTGCATCAGGTAAGTGGTTTCCATATAAAGAATACAGAGAAGCAAAAGGAGTTTATGCACAATGGAGCATCACCCCTGATACCTCTGAGCTGCCGTACTGGAAATGGTTTGTGTGCAGGTTCAAGAAAGATCTAGAAAAGCAGTACAATAAAACATTCCAGGGTCAGGGTGAGATCCCAAATGAATGGGAAGAGCTCACAAAAGATTGTGCTATTCAGAGTTTGCATACATATTTTTAAAAATACATACATAATTAAATAAATAAACAGAGCAATGCATGTACTGCATGTGCAGAACATCATGTAAAGCAGGGGGTTTCAAACCTGTCTAGTAGCCTGATTTATAAAACAAGCTCACCAAATAAGCCATGCTTATTTTAGTTGGTCTGACTTACTGTCAGCTAATTTGGTTCCATATGAGCTCAAGCTCAGTCACTGTGGCAACTTATGCTGCTAGAGGAACTTAAGTTAACACTGAGCAATAGCAAAATTATTATATATTGATTGATTGATTATATTGATATTACTGATATTACTTATCAGTGACTTTCACATACAGTTATTTGACTTTATTATCAGTCTAAATGTAAAAGTATAGAAAATGCAATTTAAATAACTACTGGCTAAAACTAACTGTATTAAATGTACTGTGTCCAAGATTTAACGATTTTTTTAAAGAACTTACAAATAGGCTTGAAATTCTACACAAGACATTTAATGTCCAACAACAAATAATTTTACAAAATGTGTGTTTTACTCATTACTGTACTCCTATTCTATTGCGCTCCATCTATTTCACTTGTTTGTACTTCCTCATGATAACAATTTAAGTGTGTTTGGCGTGCTGTCCAGGGGGCGAGCCGGGAGGTCCGGCTCGAACTCCGCTTGCCCCCCCCTGGTAGGAAGACGCGGAGAAGGGGTGGAGGAGGAATGCGTAACGAGATGTGGAAGGGAAGGAAACAGGCTTATTTAAGGGGAAGGCTTATGGTTTTGATTGGACGAGACGGAATTAGATTGATTAGGAGATGCGGTTCCAGCCGCGGCTAATCATGCGTACACGCTCCTCCCGAAACTTGTTTAAAAACAGCACTTAGCGTACAGGCATGCAACAGCACTCGTTTAAGTCAAATAATAGTATTTGAGAGAGTCATCAATGTGTTCCTATTGGTCAGTGTTAGAAGAGCTCAGCTTAGCCTGACAGTTAGCCTCATCCTGACCGGGTTAGTTCCCAACAGAAGCTGCCACGGTGACTGAGCTTAATCTATGGTAAATTTGCTACATGAAACCAAGTAAAGTGACATTAAGGCTGCGTTTACACTTGGCAGTAACACGCAATCACTGTGATCCGATCAAGCAGATCAGATTGTCAGTCAATCAGAACACAGCACATATACACTTGGCAACATCATCTGACTTCTCTATCTGGATAACCAATTGTATCTGTCTTTCCTGTGTAACTTGTTTAAAAGGATTGATTAAATATGTTAGTGTAATGGTCTTTCACCAAAATGTCTGTGTTTTTGGAGAATTAATAATTATTCATTTAAGAAGTAGGTAATATGAGCTCCAGTATTTATTTATTTATTTATCTTTGTAATATATTGATCTAAAAAAATATTGTCAAAATAAAAATTCACTGATGTTGTGTAAGATATTAGATATTATTATAAAAGTAAGATATTATTAAAAATAATTTGCATAGCTTGACTAACAACCTGTTTTTGACTTAAAAATAGATGCAGAAATCTCTTATTTGTTATTATTGTTTTTTTTTTCTGTATATGTGTACATGTATAAATGTCATCAGAGAAATATCTTTCTCCTTGTGTTACACAATAAACACAACGCATACAGTACATTGCAGACTTTTATGTCTTGTTAGGTTTTTTTAGATTTTCTGCTTTTAAAGGGTTTATTGCAGGTAACTAAGAGTCCGCAGTGAGTCAATTTATAGAAAAATAATGAAGCAACTTCATTTTTTAAATACATTAAAATATGCAATTAAGGCTTTTGGAGTCATTTTTGTGAGAGAATTTTACTTCTGCATCTGAAAACCTGAATGAAAGGGAGAGCAGTCAATTTAAACCATAGGAAAACAATGGATCACAAAAACATTTCAGACGCTGAGAAATTTTTAAATGTTTGTTTACACTCATATGCTGGACAACAGATACAATTGACCTATCGATAAGCCCCGCCCGCTTAGTTACTGTTGCTCTCTCGGACAAACAAACGGAGTTGCTCAGTGTCTTACAATGACAGCTGCAGTGTGAAAACTTTGTCCAAGGATGTTTTTGCACAGTTTTGGAAACACGTTTAATCACTAACTTTTAATGTTAGCTAGTTTTAGCCAGAGATAATAAATAAATATTTAGCACTTCAAAATTTTTTACCAATATAGCTGATGGAAATGCCATTTATCGATAGAAGTTCTCATGTGTCGACACAATCTTTTTCTGTTTAACTTTTAAATTATGACATCATATTCGTATTGTATCTAAAAATGTAAATAGCCTATACGGACAAGTTTCCTCTCAAACATACATATCTTAATTTAATTTAACTTAATGTTTAAAAAGTTAACAAAAAGTTAACACATGTCTGTGTGTGGTTTTGTAGGTGCATATGCATGGATTGAGTTTATATGTATAATTCATTATAAATATAAGATATATTGGTATGGATTTCAAATTAGTGAAATATATATAATATATATTTCACTGCTGCTTTTGATCTGGTTCTCCCGGGACGTTTGTTGTCCCTGGCGGTTTCGTGAATGTGGTTTGGTTATTATGACATTCATCATTGTTACACACGTACTGTCACGGTCGTACTTCCACATGTCAAGAAGGTGCAGGAATCTTAGTAGGTAAACGAGTATTTAATAAATCAAGAGCAAGCAGGAACAAAGTACATGCAGGGTAGACACTGGGGTTGACAATTACAATGATGGACAACATGAACTAAACTGAAGGCAACTTAAATAGAACATACAATCACACTAATTAACTAGACACACCTGAACATAATCAACCCTAGACAGAAACTAGGTCACAGAGAGCACATGGGGGAATGACAACAAACGCAGATCACAATAAAACGTAAACAAAACACGGGCATGTGAAAACCAAACTAGAACATAACAAAACAGACAGTGAATGAAACTAAACAGACAAAGAGTGTGACACGTACATACACTTGCAGACGCACTAATTACAACTCATTTTGTTTGTTTGTTTTTAAATAATACTAAACATTTTATGAGTTCATAAGTAGTCACCATTTGAGGTGTGTATATATATATAATATATATACATATAATTAATTAATTAAATTATTTATTTAGTTTTTGTGGGTGATGCAATGTTCAGTTTCTCCCGAATTGAAATTAGCAACGTGGCCTGGGTCATGCCCCAGTTCTCACCACTGCAACTTCAGTCTTTAGTGCCCTCTGCAGGTATTTGTTATAATACATAATGTAAGTAGGTGATATTCATATTATGTTCATGTATATTACATTATGGAGTCTTTTTTAAGAGTTGTTCATTAAATCTGTGTGACTTCCTGGTGATTTACTTTATTTGAACTATTTTGAACCATTTTTTGAATATCGTCTCATTGTTAGTTTTAATATATGAAAATATAGTCTTTATAAAGCCTGTTTTTCACAGTTACATTTATATATATATAATCAGATTACTCAGTCGTCAAAATAATTGGTGTTACTTGTGTCAGGACTCGGGTATGATCTGCCCATTTTGCTGGGAGGATTTACTATTTTTGTGTTTGTTTTCATTTATTACATCTAATCTTTCTACTCTTTTATTCGTTTTGGTTTCAGCAGGTATTTTATCCAAGATGAGGTGATTCTAAGGAAGCACGTCCCCTGAAAAAGGAGTTGCTGGATGAATGCATAATTCAAGTGGTGTTTCTGAAATAATTTTGAGACGTAGTATTACAACATGGACACAGTGAAGTGGCTGGAGATTTAGGGGTAAAAAAGACCTATGATTGAATCCTATGTAAATTTTATTGTCCCAGCTTGAAAAAGGATGTTTCAGACTTTATTAGAACGTGTCACACTTGTCAGGTAACTGGGAAGCCAAATCAGACATTAAAGCCAGTCCCTTTGCGTCCCATAGCCATTACAAGCAAACCGTTTGAGCATCTAATAATTAATTGAGTGGGACCACTGCCGCCTTCAAAATCAAGGAGTGCATATTTGTTAACTGTAATGTGCCAACTTGTTATCCAGCCGCGTTTACCATTCAAAAAATTACCACCAAAGTAGTTGTGAAGGCTTTAACTCAGTTCATATCTATTTTTAGAATACCCAAAACTATTCAGAGCGACAACGGTACTAATTTAACATCACAAATGTTTGCTGATATTCTGAAGGTACTTAAAGTGAAACACAATCAGTCTACCATGTACCATCCTGAAAGTCAGGGTGTAATTGAACGATTTCACCAAACTTTGAAGTCACTATTGCATGCCTACTGTGTGGAGCTAAACTGTAACTGGGAGGAGGGTTTGCCTCGGCTATTACTTGCTGCTAGGGAAGCTCAGCAGGAGAGTTTGGGCTTTAGCCCTAATGATCTAGATTTTGGTCATCGTGTACATGGGCATCTTTCCGTTTTGTGTGAGGGAATAAGTGAGGAGGATCCTCCGCAAAAGGTGGAGTATGTGAATGGTATTTTTGGCCGGATTAAGTGCAAAGAAAAATTCTGCTGTTGCGCAAGTGAAGATGAAGAAGCACTTTGATAAGCAGTCGCATCTTTATACCAGGTGATCAAGTGCTAGTTTTGCTACCGTCTCCTGGGTCTCCTTTTTATGCTAAGTGTGCTGGGCCATATACCGTTATTTGGAAATTGCCTGATGAAAATGATCAAATTGCAACCCCAGATCGGCAAAAATCTAAGCAGTGTTTCCATGAGAATTTACAAAAAGCTTAACATTTTCGAAATGCTGAAGCTCTTCCATTGAAATCAGTTGCCTGTGTTGTTACTGCTTCATTTGAGTCTTTTCAACTTTCTGTTCAGGGAGGAGAGGATACGGTTGCTGATGAGGACATAGTTGTTCCCGAAGATTGTGTTTTGCTTCATCTACTAAAGAATTCAGAGAGTCTTCAGAATTTGGATGCTCTTTCACATTTGACAGAGGTAAAAAAAGCAAGGAGCTAACAAAGTTGTTTCGGGAGTTTCCTGGCTTGTTTTCAGACGTACCTACTCAAACGCATTTGATACAACATGATGTTGATGTGAGAGATGCACAACATATTCGTAAACATTTCTACAGGGCTCCAGTCAGTAAAAGGAAGATATTAGATTCTGAAGTTCAATATATGCTGGAGAGTGGAATAGCTGTTATAACATGTTCAAGTTGGGCTTCACCTTGCTTATTAGTGAAGATATCAGATTCTACTTATAGATTTTGCACTGATTATCGCAAGCTGAATGCCAAGTCTAATATACTTGGGAAAATAGGTTGGCCAGGGTAGAGTGCGTCCAGTCCAGGCCAAAGTTCTAACCATTCAGCAGTGTTCATCCCTGTCTACAAAGAGAGAACTCAAGCGTTTTTTGAGGATGGTTGGTTACTACTGGGGTTTTTGTTTGAATTTTTCAACCGTGGTTTCTCCACTTACTGACTTGCTTAAGAGCTCAGTGAAATTTGATTGAAGCAAAAATTGTCAGAGAGGTTTTGAAAATGTTAAGCTGTTGTTGTCCACTGCTCCTGTTCTAGCTGCCCCGAGGCTGGATATGCCTTTTAAATTGCAGGTGGATGCCAGCCAGGTTGGTACTGGAGCAGTTTTATTACAGACTGGGAAGTTGGATTGGACTCTCCAGTAAGCTTCTTTTCTCATAAGTTTAATACTTATCAGATAAATTATTCAGTGATTGAGAAAGAGCTTTATCTTTAATTTGGGCACTTCAGGTTTCTGATGTTTATGTGGGGGGAGGAATGCCCATAGAAGTGTATTCTGATCACAATCATTTTTGTAGGGCTGTCCCCGACTAAGGATTTTCACAGTCGAATCAGAATTTTCGAAGCTTGCCAATAGTCGACTGATAGTCGAATCATGTTTGGGGGCGGGGGAAAATAAGAGTCATGTCTGTCATGTGACAGTCATAATTACTGATGTTAACACACAGGGAAAATGAGTAACAGACGCCTCACAGATACAAATGGACTCAATAATGTTTTATTATTTTCCATGGATTATGGAAAATGAAACTAAATTGAAATCTATAGGGGTGGGTGGATTTATTCATGCAGGTTAAAATGTTTATTAAAAGCTTCTTTCTTTTCAGATTCTTATTTACAGCATTATTTTAAAAGGTTGTATATTAACATATTTGGAGAAAACCGGTAGTTCTATGTGAAATCAGACATTGAGCACCCCCATATAGTCAAATGGTATGATCCATCCAGAGATTGGGAGTCGAATCAGGCTCCTCGTATCGAAGCATCGAATCGTCGACTATTCGAGGACACCCTTACATTTTTGCATTTTTTACAGTCACCAAGTCAGTGTTTAATGCGTTGGATTCTCTTTTTGCAACCTTATAATTTGATTGTTAAACACATCAAGGGATCGGATAATGTAGTGGCAGATGTGTTGTCCCGTGTTACTGATCTGATCAATTAAGTTCAATGGTTGTACAGTTGTCTCTGTTTTTTTTTCCTGTTCTCTCTTGTTGCCTTAATTTGCTTTCAGGATCCAGATTGCTGGTTGCTAAGTGGGCAGTATGTGACAATGAAGAGAATTGTGAAAAAGCTTGGTTGCACTGGGATCAGAGGTTTTGTAAAATGTGTATAGAAATATGTGATTTCTAAATTTTTTGTGGTGGTGGTGGTGGTATTACTATTTAGTTTTTTTTTATTATTGCTTTTTTGTTGTTGTTTTTTTAAGGGGTGTGTGTGATGGTTCCAGTGCGTAACCAGTTATCTCCAAATTGCAGGTGACTGGCTGAAGGGAGTGGTTACACACCTGAAGGCAATCAGTGTGCTCGATAAATGGCTGACACAGAGATGGCGAGAGGAGCTTGGGCCGAGTCTCGCATGGAGCTTGGACTGTTCTTGGGTTATGAGGCTACCGAAGAACTGATGAGATGTACTGTAGGAAGAGGGGAGATCACTGCTGCATTTGATCTGGTTCTTCTGGGATGTTTGTTATCCCTGGAAGTTTCATGAATGTGGTTTGGTTGTTATGACTTCTATCGTTGTTACACCAAGCGGCAACCTCCCGCTCTCTCTAGTGAAATCAACACGGAAGTGATTAAAACTGCAATTCAAGAGAGAGTATATGCGACTGCTTGTGTCAAAAAGATTAATTGCCTTGACCTTTGACCTCATAAAAATAATAAATGA
>JAUCMR010000174.1:167342-180441 GCA_032357425.1 Enteromius argenteus | reverse complement strand
CACACACACACTCTCTCTCACTCACACACACACGATCACACACACGCTCTCTCTCTCTCACACACACACACACACACACTCTCTCTCACTCACACACGATCACACACACACACACACACTCTCTCTCACAGACACACACACACAAACACTTTCTCACTCACACACACACACACACACGATCACAGCAGAACCCAGCTCAGCTCTTCTGTGATTATTTCATTTATTAATGAGTAGACTTTCATTGATTATTCAGAGTTTGCATTTAGTTAAAATGCTGAGTTATACATTTCTTAATAAAATAAAGGTATTTACTTCAGCTTTTGAAAGTCATATTGTGTAATTACAATTATTATACAATTAATTTATGCAAATATATATTTGGCACAAAAAGTGAGATGAGCCTCTGTATGTAAAGTAACCGAATCACATCATTCAGCATCTCCTTTTCTAAGTCACATGGATAAGAAACAAAATAAAGGTAAGTGATAAAGTTGTTTATTTAGAAATAAAACTTATTTTCTAAATAATCTCATAAAACACCTTACAGGCTTCTGATCAAGCTGTGATCTCTAGACCAAACTATCACTTTAAAGAAATAATTTTTCCAACTAATAAACAGATTTTATCAGTAGCTAGCTCCACACTGGAGAGCTGCTTTATAGCAGAAAATTAAGCTCTAATTCTTCTTGAAGTAGACACTGACTCTGGATTTTTATGTTTAATGCTGTAAAAAGCCGCTTGATCTCAAGCACTGTATAAATGACCGTGATGTGACTGGACTTTACTGGAGTACAGGACAAACATCACATCACTATCATCAGATGCTCTCTCTCCACTCTCAGTTTGTGTTGTTTATGTCGTTATTTAACACTGCTCAGCAGCTTAAGTTCGGCTGTGTGTGTGTGTGTGTGTGTGTGTGTTCTTCTCCAGGAGGGCTGAATGACAGTCCTGCTCTACAGTGCCTCACTGGTCAGGACACATTACTGCAGACTCTTACATTAGCTCACATCAAACCACTACCTGACCACAAGAACGCACCGTGAGCGATGGCGGCCAGCTTGCTCTTCTCCTCGGGGCTCAGCTGCAGCAGCGTGTGGATGACAGGAAGCAGAGCCTGCCTCTCGCTGCCGGAGCGCAGGAAGATGAACTGCAGCAGCACGTTCTTCAGATACTCCAGACTGGCCACGGACTTCTCCCGCTCCTGATTACGCTCCAGACGCCGCAGCTCGCTCTTCAGCAGCTGCACAGACCAGAGAGAGAGAGAGAGTGAGTGTTTGTGTGTGTGTGTGAGAGAGAGTGTGTGTGTGAGCGTGTCTCACAGTGATCTGCTCCATCAGGACAGCATTGGTAGCCTCGGTCTCATGCAGCAGACTGCTCAGGTGCTCCACGCTGCGGGCAGCAGTACTGAGCTTCTGAGCCAGCTCTTCTTTACTGGGCTCCATGTGCAGGACAGCAGGCTCTACACACACACACACACACAGAGAGAGACTCATGCTCATGCCTGATACTACTCACAGCCCTAGTGTGAACTAGAGTGATGAGGAGGTGGTATTACTCATACAGTTATTACAAACATGCAAATAAGAACGTTAACCCAGTGTTTAGGAATGTACAGTGTGAACATCTTTTAATGAATAGCATGCAGGATTAACATTTAACCCCAGGTTTAGTGTGACACGTGATTAGATAACCCAGGGTTAACAATTTCAACAGTGAAAAGTGCTTATGATCCATAAAAGCCTGATCGAAGATTACATAGATTGAATTCTTAGGTAAACAACACACATATTTTGCAGACTATGCTGTGGCGAGGTGACCGTACCGTGTTTGAGGTCAGCGGAGGTCAGCAGCTGCTCCAGAGAGGTCAGCGGGGTGCTGCTGGACGACAGGGACTCGGTCTCGGTGGTCTCCATGCCCTCTCCCTCCTCTCTCGCCATGCCCTGCAGATCCAGCGGAGGTACGTCTGCAGGCCTCCTCCTGCTCTGCTGCGGCAGCGCTGCTCCTGCACATGCGATCAGAGAGAGAGCAGTGGTCAGTGCCGCCCGGTGTAGAATACAGTCTGCTCCTGTGAGCGTGTCTCACCGCTGCCGGCCGGCTCTCTCTGCAGCTGGAAGAGCTGGGCCTCCAGGCCGCGGATCTGCTGCTGCAGGGTCTCCAGTGTGCCGCAGCGCTCCTCCTGCAGCTGACGCATCTGCTCCCGGAAGCCGCTGCGCAGAGCCTCGGTCTGAGAGCTCAGGTGAGACGCACACTGACCGTGCTCGGAGCGCAGAGCCAGGCTCTCTGACTGCAGCGCCAGCAGCCTGAGAGACAGAGAGAGAGACATTTACAGTCCACACATGCACTACGGTCATGCAGCACGTATAAAGCACACTTGTCTGTTCTAAAGTCATCCATGTATTACTGAGAAAACTGAAGAGAAAAATCTTTGGGGAAAGAAAAAAAAAAAGTTTTGAAAGCTTTTATTCATGCTTAAAGTAAGCGTGGAATAGTTAAAATAAGTGGAGGATAATGCTGTAGATTAGAAAGAGATATACTATTAAAACAGATCTTCCTGAAGTTAACCTGGAAGTAATCAAATAAAAGCAGGCTAAATATATATATAAAAAAAAAAAAAAGATATTGAATTTGCAAAATGACCACAGTATGCAAGAGTGCAATGCAGAGCAGCAGAAACATGTTCATGCATAACATAACTCTCCATGAGAATATCAAGCTGCGAACTGAAGCACAGTGAGATCCTGCTCCCAAACATACAAGCAAGATGAAAACGGCCTGTAGTTGATGCTCCGAGGCTGTCAAACACCCCAGAGCTGCACTGAAACACTCACATACAGGACACCGTCAGTCATGTGATGCTAATAATGGGGCTAAACCTGCTTCTGACTCTAAGAGCCATTCGTTCTGTCTGGAAGATCAGAAACAGATGCATGAAAGATGAATCTGATTCTGTGTTATGCTCATGAAGAGATTTCTTCATGCATTCACGGATGTTGTTTGAACAAGTAATGTGAGAGTCCATATTCCTCAGACACCGCTGACAGCAAAAGCAGCACTGTGTGCACGTGTCTGTCAGACAGCAATCATGTCACTGAGACTAGAACAATCATCCATCCCAACACTTCCACTAAAACTGTGAGTCAGAGATGAAAGCAGCACGTCTCCACGAACACAGTAAACCCTCCGTGTGCCAAACGACAGCACACGCTTCAGCAGCATTACAGAGGTTCACACACAATCCCACGTTTGACAGTGAATAAATAAATAATAATTATATGAGATTAATTAGGCAAAATTATGAATCCTGCCAGAGAAACACTGTGCTGCTGATCAGCCCTTCACCGTTTCCAGCAGCACATAAATCTACCCATTATTTTCAAACTCAAGATCTGGGACATTTTTGGAAAAAACACACATATAGTGGCAGGTGTGTGTGCTGGAGAGACTCTCAGCGGGCTTCATTGCACAGAATCTGTCCTGTGAGACGCGGGTGCATTGCTTCCCCCGCTGTTATTTCAGTGTTTTACTGTGGATATGCTTCATTCCTGCCGTTTGGAGTGCAGTCTGTATCAGATGCACAAAACTCATGTACTGACAGACATGTGCTCTTTGTGTTTGTAGTCTCACTACAGTTAAACACACTGCATCTCTGAATACTCTTATGATACAAAATTGAAGTAAACACAGTCAGTTGTTTTCAGAACAGGACCAACATCCTATATGTGGAAACAGATCTGTGTACTATTAGTGTGAACACAGCCACTGTCTATGATCTCATCAGTAATAATCAGCAAAAAAAAAAAAAAACTGAATTTTTGTCTGTAAATTTCAGACACTTCCAAATCTCTCAGATATTCACATTACTTTTTTGTTTATCACTTGTAATTATGACTAACGAGTGAGGTGCAGGTGTTGTAGTGCTCTGGCGTGGGCAGGCACCTCTCGCGCAGCTCGGCCTCTCTGCTGACCGTCTCCTGCAGGATCCTGTTGTGGCGCTCCAGCAGCATATCGTGCTCCGTCTGCAGCTGCTGCAGCTCTGAGGCGCTGGACGTCAGGCTCTGCTGTGTCTCCTGCAGCCGGCTGCGCAGCTGCTCCACCATGGCCTCCGAGCGCTCCCTGACACAAACACAAACACTGGTCATCATGACTTTCTTACACACAGCTATCAGAATTAACATGGGTGAGCTGTTACAGACTACTATTACTAGAATCAGCGCTTTGTAAGTGAGTGAGGAGCGCTGCTGAAGAAATCTGCCTTTGTGTCATGTCTATTTATTTAGCAGGCAGCGAAAAGTCTCCCTACACAGCACTAGAGCTTGTCTGTTCCTCATGTTCACAAAACAAATACATACAACAATATAAAGTGTAACCTTTCCTTCTACTGAATTCTGATAGAACAGACATTGATATAAAAACGGTTAAGTCAGGTGACAAGAATCGAAATTCAAACTACATCCCCCCAGCAAAATTAAACGGTGTGCTGCACACAATGTGAACAGTACTGTGATTCTGCAAGAGAAGATCACATTTTAATGTAAAACATATTCTCTTAAAAAAAAGAAAACAAAATAACTCCAGTTTAAATCTTACTGCTGTTGAACTGCAGACACACAGTATTCTCCAGCTCTATATAAACTAAAAGCTACTTTGTTAACATGCAAAATGTGTTTATCTGCAAAAGCGCTGTAGTACAATATGATATCTGGTCTGTGAGTGAAAGCGCATTAGAGAGTGTGGCTGGAGAAAGAGAGTGAAAGTCTTGAGGATGTGATTCACAGACCACTGAAATGGCAGCGAGCAGAGAAAGCTCTGCAGGAAAAACGTGACATCACCTCTCCTGTCTGAAAGCGTCTCCGTCGCTCTGGGACGAGCTCTTGTGTTTCTGCTGCTTCAGGACATTGTGGACTCGCACCTTGTAACTCTCAAACTCAGACACCGTCGATGCAAGATCAGCCTGCAGTCCAAACAACACAAGAGAGACGTGCGTTTGAAAATATGATCTAACACACGAGCCGCAGAAGCCGTATCTAGAGCCGCTCTAATGATTAAAATGATGTGTGGGCTTCCCCTGAGCAGGAAACTCAGGAGCATTTCCTCTGGCTTGTGTTGTGCATGTTTATCAGGGTGAGCAGTAATTGTGTTTGGTGAACTAGAAGATGGCGAGGGAAATGGAGAATCTACAGTGTTGTGTGTAAACCCGTCAGTCTGTGTGTGTGAGGAGCGAGGGTCTGCTGCAGCACCTTAGCAGCCGTGCACTCGTCCTGCAGCGCGCTCAGACTGAGCTGATACGAGCTGGACGCCCGCTGATGCTGCTCGCTCATCAGCTTCAGCTGCTCCTGCAGCCGGTGGCGCTCGGCCGTCAGCTCGCTGCTCTGGATCTGACATAGAGAGAGAGAGAGAGAGAGAGAGAGTGAGAGTGATCCACAGCACACACACACACACACAGAACATCTTCAGCACACCTTCAGCTCCTCCAGCTGCTGCTGATGGGCCTCCAGATCTCCTCTCAGAGCAGACTGTGAGATCATCTGCGCCGCTTCCTGAGGACGACACATATCACAGCATTACCTTCACCCTACAGCAAGAGCCAGCTGACTCCTCAACAACTACAGATGTGCACTACCAGTCAGAAGATCCTCAACAGGACGATTTCAAGAAGTCTCTTCTGCTCTCAAGCCTTCATTTATTTGATCCAAAGCACAGCAAAAAGCAGTAACATTCTGAGATATTTTACTGCAATCTTCAGTGTCACGCGATCCTGCAGAAATCATTCTAATATACTGATTTGCTGCTCAAGATTATTATTATTACTATTATGTTGAAAACATTTTTTTTCAGCTTTCTTTGAGGAATAGAAAGTTCAGAAGAACATCATTTATCTGAAATTGAAATCTTTGTAACTTTGTAAATGTCTCTATCATCAATTTTGATCAACTTAAAGCATCCTTGCTAATAAAAGTACACATTTCTATAATTTGATTCCTTCAAAAAAAATACATACACAGACTCCAAGCTTCTGAATGGTATTGTGTGTAATGCTGCAAAAGATAATGTTGTAAATAGATTTCAGATAAATTCTAATCTTAAGATCTTTCTATTCATCAAAGAATCCTGAAAAAATGCACTGTTGTCAACATTAATAATAATCAGAAATGTTTCTTGAGCAATCATCGTATTAGAATGATTTCTGACGATCATGTGACACTGAAGACTGGAGTAACGATGCTGAAAATACAGAAATACATTACACTTTAACACAGATTCACATAGTTTTACCATTTAAAATATCTGTCCTCTATTTCAGAATAAATACAGTCTTGGTGAGCAAAAGAGACTTCTTTAAGAACACATGAAGAGTTTGACTGCTAGTGTATATTCAGGGCCTCCCTGCAGAGACTTACTCTTTGTTTTGCGTCTCCCAGGTCTTTTTTGATTTTGACCAGCAGTTGTTTCATCTTGGAGGCTTTGTCTTCGCTCTGCTCCAGCAGCAGCTTCAGAGACTCTGAGAGAAGCAGCACATAATGAGACTCGTCAGCGCTGGAGGCAGACTATTTCACACAGATTACACCATCAGCCCTGTCTCAGTACCCATCTCCTCGCTCAGACGCTGCTCCCGCTCTCTCTGCGCCTGGACCAGCGTCTCCTGCTCCTCCACCTGCTTGTCTTTCTCACACAGCTGCTGATTGAGCTCCTTCACCAGTTTCTCGTAGTCAGCCATCTCCATGTCCAGCAGCGTGCTCTGCTGAGCATCCTACAGACGCAAACACTGTCATCCCTCATTCTGACAGAGAACACAACATCGGTGTGGAAATATCAGCCGAGCAGCTAAAAATACAACTTTAAAGCGCTCTTCATTAATTTTAATTAATTCATAAATTTAAAAAAAGGCTTCAATACCACTGCTTCCAACCTCTAGGATATGAAAATTACTTTACTTTTGTTCACACAGCAAAAAAAGTCAGTTCTTCCTCAGTGTTTTTGTCTTGTTTCAGGGTGCAAACGTCTAAAGAATCTGAAACCAAGAAAACCTAATCCGCTCAAAACTCAATACATTTTGTTCAGTTTCTCAGAAAACAAGACTTCGCCTGTTCTTTTTTTTACCTCAAGTAAATGTATTTTGATTTGAGGATATTTAGATTTCTGCATTAAAAACAAGAAAAGAATACTGAGGAAGATGTTCTAGTGCTCTGTGTGTGTCGGTGTGATCGTGCCTTGCGCAGCTGCTCGAGCTCCTGAGCGGTTTGCTGGAGCTGCTGTCTGTGTCTGCTGAGCTGAGTCTGGAGCTCCTCCACCTCCCTGACTGCAGACTGATGCTCCTGCAAGAGAACACCAGAGCTCACAGACAACCAGAACACGTCTGTACATCTGAGAGAGAGAGAGAGCTGTACCTTAGTCTTCTGCTCTCTTAAGAGCCTCTCTGCCTCCAGGTCTCGCTCCAGCCCACTCTTCAGCTTCTGTGTCTCCAGGATCTGTGCCTCCAGCTGCGTGATGTTCCTCTGGAGCGTCTCCACATGGGCCGTGAGGTCCTCTCGCTCCGAGGCCAGCAGCTCGTGCTGAAAACACACACAGAATTGTCACCAAGCTGTTAGTGCTCCATCACACACTCAATTAACACCTTTTCGGACCTTCAGTCAGTTACAGATTTTTAGTGATTGTATGAGAAGAACCACATTTCACAGACTTCTGGTCTCAATGTGCGACTCTAAATCTATTCGGCCCACTCATCACACTGGACAGATGGGTGTTGCTGAAGTACCTGCTGAATGGCATTTTGAAGGCGTCTGGTCAAATCTTCGCTGTGTTTGCTGGCCTGCTCCAGCTTCTCTCTCTCCTGATCCAGCAGCTCGGTCTGCTTGTCATAATCCAGCATCAGGTTCTAGAGAAGCATTGTTTTACACTAGTAAACCTCTCATCTGCCAATCAGTTCAACCACTACTAGAGGACTGAAGTCAAACCTTGTAGTCCTCAGCGCCGTGGATGATGTCCTTCACAGATCGTGACAGTGCATCTCGCTCGGCCTTCAGCTGCTCCACTTCTTCTCTCAGAGAGAGCACCTAGAGCAGCAAACACAGCCCAGATCAACAGCACTGACAGAGACGCTGTCTGACGCCCACCCCACCAGCAAAACATCTCAAACCTCTTTCTTGCTGTTGTCCAGCTCCTTTTTAGCCTTCACAGCGACAGCTTTGATCTTGTTCATGCGTTCATCCTTCTCTTTGCTTTCTTTCTTCAGCATTTCTACATGACAGACGGATAATCAGGACTATAAAAGAAACGTTTTCTCAAAGTCTGATGTGAACAGACTTACCTATTTCATGAGATAACGCTTTCATTTGTTCATTTTCATCAGACACCGATGACTCTTTGCACATCTGAAAGTGAACAGTCAGGAGAAAAGAAACAGAAGAAAAGTCTGTTGAGCAATTCTGCTATAAAGAAACTGCATCTTCAGAGTATTAATGTAAGATCATTTAAGAATGTCTTATGTTTAAGGCTGGTCCATCCTCACCCTCATGTCCTCCAAGACGTTCACATTTTTCTTTCTCCATTCGAAAATAAATTATGATTTTTGAGGAAAACTTTCCAGGATGTTTCTCCAGCTCTGCATCCATGACTTCAGACATTACATAATCACATTGGAAAGGCAGTACTGACCCATTGTTTAAAAAGCAAAAAAGTCATGCAAATGTCCTTTAAGATATAAAATAACCATGTTGGACAATTTTGATGTTGGAGGAGAGAATCAGCTCTGTATCTATGTCATGCATGACCTTTCCAATTTGATAATGCCTGAAGTCACGGGTGTGCATCACAGAGTTAGTACAAGATGAGCATTCATGGTTAAAAAGTAGAAAAAAAAAAAAAAAGACCAATAGTTTCTCTAGATAAGACCTTCATTCCTCGGCTGGGATCATGCAGAGCTACAGTTTGGCCCTTCACCCTGTTGAGCACCATTCAAGTCCACTATATGGAGAAAAATCCTGGAGTGTTTTCCTCAAAAACCCTCATTTCTTTTCTCCTGAGGAGAGACAGACATGAACATCTTTGATGACATGGGCCAGGAAGAGTAAATGATCAGGACATTATTATTCTGGACGTGAACTGATCCTTTAAATGAGCTGAAGCGGCTGTGTGGAGGTTTCTGATACACCTGCCATCTTTCTATGTTGTTATAATTAGGGTTGCAAAGGGGTGGAAAATTTCTGGTAAATTTCCAGAAACTTTCCAAAATCCCTGGAAGATTCCAAACAGATTGTTTTGAAATTTTACCGGAAACTTTCCACCTTTTTATAACCCTAAATTCAATTTCATGGAAACACAATAGTGGCTTCTTTCATTTGCTTTTGGAGCCAATGGGAACACAAAAACACATCAAATAAATCACTATATCATCACTCTGGTCTCTCATGAACAGACAGCAGCTGACCCGCTAGTCCTTTGAGATCTTGATACCTGTTGATACAAACACATGATACCTGTAAGTGACCGACTTCTTCTCTGAGCTGAGATATGAGAGCGTCTCTGTCAGCAAGAGCCTGCTGGAGCTGAGCGTCGCTTTCATCCCGAGACTCCTGTGCTTTCTCCTCCAAACTGAGCAGACGGTGGTTCTCTGTCCTCAGCTTCTCATTCATGGCCTGCATGTCCCTCAGGTCCTTCTGCAGTCCCTCGGTGTCCAGCAGCACGTCCTCCAGACTGGCCTTCATCAGGTCCTTCTCATGCTGGAGTTCGTGGACCCGTGCTGCCCGCTCCACCACGGCCTCCTCCAACTGCTGCTGTAAGACCACCCTCTCCTCCTGGGCTCGAGTCCAGAGGCGCTCCACAAGGGTGGAGACATCAGACGCTCCGTCCACCTCCGTGTCTGAGGAACTCTGCTGGAGGATCTCAGCGATGTGGCACTGAGCGGCGGAGAGGCGCTCCACGTCTCGCTGAAGGCCGTCTCTCTCTTCTGACAGACCGGTGATCTGAGCCTGGAGGTCTCTGATGGTGTCCTGCTGTTGAGCTTGAAGAGCACTGGTGTCCTCCTCGAGGGTCTTCATGCGCTCCTCCTCCTCCTCGCTTAGGGTCCTGCTCTGATTCAACTCTGATTCAGACCCCATGGACTTCAGCATCTCCTTCAGCTCGAGGACAAGACTCTCCTTGTGTTGCAGGCTCTTCAGGATTGCTTCATTTTTATTCCTCAGGTCCTCAGAAGTCATCTCCGATCCCTCCTCCTCTGAAGTCTCTTCAGCTCTTCCGATCTGCTGGAAGATGCTCTGGAGCTCCTTCACGAGGCGCTCTGCTCTGTCTCCAAGGTCCTCCTGGTCAGTGACGGGGCTCACAGGCTGCTCTGTGCTCTCGGAGTGCTGTGTTTCTTCTCTGGCTTCCTTCGGGTCGCCGCTGAGGGACAGCTCTGAGGTCTGGACGGCGCTTCTCTCCACAGACGTGTCTCTGTTCATCTGCAGCTCGTTGACTCTGAACTCCAGCTCCTCCTTCTCCACGGTGAAGTCGTCTCTTGCCTGCTTCAGCTCGGACTCCAGCTGCAGCTTCAGGTTCCTCAGAAACACCAGCTCCTCCTGGAGCATCATGTTGTGGGCCTGCAGGTCCTCCAGGTCCGCTCTGAGCTGGTCGGAGTGGTCGGGCGAGTGCTGGGGAGGCGCAGGGGCTCTGTTGGCGTCCTCCTCCTCCTCCTGGACATCCTGCAGGAAGCCCTCCTTCAGCGCCAGCTGCTCGGCCAGCTCGTCCTGCAGCAGCAGCAGCCGCTCACGCTCGCTCTCGAAGTCTGCCGTATTCAGCTCCAGCTGCTCCTCCAGGAACCGCACGTCCTCCTCGTGCTGCCTTCTCAGCGCCTCCAGCTCCCTCCGGAGGCTGCCCGTCTCCTCCTGGCCCGTCCGGTGAGAGGCCTCCAGATCCTCCGCCGCTGCCGCCCACTGCCGCCGCGCTTCAGCCAGCTCCTCTCCAGCTTCAGATAGTCTGGACTCATATTTGGTGCGGGCTGCCTCAAAGTCTGCTGTGAGCTCAGCTGTGTGCTTCTGCATTTCTGTGTACTCTCTGTTTTTCAAGTCTAGTTCCTCCTGGAGAGCTGCTAGTCTGACCACGGTCTCCTGTAAATGAGTATGAACTAAAGTTAGGACAATAGAGGCAACCAAAATTAACAAAAGAGCAATGATATGCAAGTGCTATGATAAGTCTCGGTTAGCTTAATGTAGCACACTTAGCAAGGAATAAAAAGAAAACTGGTGCAAGCTAGTGTTAGAGGCCTTATTTGCTTTTGTTAATTGTGAAATAAATAAAACGAAAATAGAATACAAAATATTCTAAAAAACTTTTTTTTAAGAAAACAAGCAGTTAGTAAATGAATAGAGTGCAAGTCTAAAAGGGGCAAGTTTTTTCTATTATATTTGCAGTTTATTATATCACATTAGTGAAGCGCTGGCAGAGAGGTCACCTGAGCGTTCTTCTGGAGCTCCTCGTGTTCTCGGCGCAGTAATGAAAGGCTCTGCTGACTCTCGGCTTTCTCCTGCAGCACAGCGTCCATCCGCTCGCTCAGTTCCTGTCCAGATCATAAACTCTCAGACACAGATCATTCTCAAACACACACAGGCAGGGTCTCCTCTGACTCAGGGCCTAACTCTACTCTCTCTGTGGTTAATGGTCTTCTCAGAGCGATAAGGACTCAGAAACAGAGCAGACGTGCTGCTCGAGAGCTTCTGGTGACGTGATGATGTACTTCAGCTTAGTCTTATTCTTGCTTGCTTTTCATAAGCGTGCCACGTTACTCAAGCTAACTCGTACATCAGCATTTTACTCATACTGATATGACAATCATATAATATTATGTCAATAAAGGTGCTTTGAAGCTGTGGGAATGTTTACCTTTCCTACTTGAGCGACTCACATCATGGCCACTCCTTGTTTAACAGAATAAAGCAGAACAGATGCCCGATGGAGGAAAAGAGGCTTCATGCTTCTGCTCTTTAAGCATCATGCTTTTCATGAGAAAAGTTGTTATAAAACCTAAACCTGTAGGTAAAGCTGGACAATATAACCTATCCTAGCATCTATTCAGTACAGATTATTCTCTGAGAGTGTGTCTGAGGTGCTTTAGTGGAGCTACTAACCTGGATAACTGAGGAGTCTGGTGTGGCACTCGAAGAGAGTTTCAACTCCTCAACCTCCTTCTCTAAACCTGTTTCACAAAAAAAAGAAAAAAACAACTTAATACAATATTAAGCTTTCACAGATCAATTTTTATGATTAAGAATGAACTATTATAATCTTACCAGTGCATTTTGACTTCATCTTCTGCATTGCCACCATCTGTTTCTTGGCAAACTTTATCAGATCTTCTTTCGACAGCGTGTCCAGCTTTAAAGAGAAAACACAATATAACCCAACTCCATCATTCTGCCATCCCTGACTCTTTCTGGATTTGACTTATTCTTCTGAGGAGCAGGAAAGAAGCTCCTTGACTTCCACAATCTTAATTTAAATCTTCATTTAATAATTAATTGCTTTCTATGTGTTAAAATTGGCCTCCTTAGATTTGTATCTCACTATGAAGAATGAATCACACCATTATTTAAGATGGATTTGGGATCATATTATTGCAGTATCATACAGAACACTTTTTTCTTTTGTTATTTTAAAAGTTGTTGAGAGGAAGACGGCGGCAGATAGTGTAGAGATAAGAAGTGCTGTTAGAGAGGTTTGACACTGACCTTGGATCTGCTGGAGCTCTGTCCCGCCGGAGACGACACACACTCGGGGCCGGGGTCCTGTCACACACACACACAGCTGAAACAACTCTTCTGCTTTACCAGCATTAACATGCTTTTATTCTAGTAAAAGTCTTCTAACCATTTTACTTTGAGCTTATTAATGACCAGAATCCTACAAACACGGTTAAATGATGGTTAGTGTAGCAAAAACATGGTTATTTTGTGGTTACCATGGTTTAAATTAGCAACCATGTTTTTTGGTTTAATTTTTAGTAAAACCATGGTTAATTTTAGTAAGGGTTATTCTGGGATTACCTTAGTACTCTTGACACACACACACTCACACACAGACAGACAGACAGACAGACAGACAGACAGACAGACAGACAGACAGACAGACAGAC
>JAUCMR010000174.1:141835-161177 GCA_032357425.1 Enteromius argenteus | reverse complement strand
TTAAATACATTTTTTCACTCAGTATTTTGTATTTTATTTTAAATACATTTCTATGTATTTATGCCCATCCCTGACTACCGGGTAAGCCACTTTCCCCTATCGTCTTCTTTGATCCTCGACATATGCATCCAAGTTAGAGGCCGTGACATTAAAGCTAAAGCTTTTGTGGATTCTGGGGCAGCGGGGAATTTTATTGATCAGCACTTCGCTAATTTTCATCGTATCCCTTTCATTCCATGTACTCCTCATGTGGCGGTGTCAGCCCTCGACGGATGACCATTAGGAAACGGCACTGTTTCCTACAAAACCGAGGAATTAACTTTGACCACCAACACCCAGCACACTGAGACCATACAGTTCCACGTGATCCACTCATCCAGCCACCCACTGATCCTTGGTTTCCCCTGGCTCACGCTCCATGACCCACAAATCTCCTGGAGGAGACTGGAAATTACACAATGGTCTTTAGCATGTCATCAACATTGTGTCAGCTTCCATCACTAGAAGCTCTTCCATACCCTACCACGACCTGCACATTGCCTTCTCCATTTGATCCATGACAACCCCAGTGCAGGTCACCCAGGCATCCAGGCCACTACTGAACTCGTAGACAACCGCTTCTGGTGGCCCACTATGACTCAGGATATCATCACCTTTGTCAAGAACTGCATAACCTGCAACATGACCAAGTCATCGCACCTCCAGCCCGCGGGTCTGCTGCAACCCTTGCCCATTCCACAAAGACCATGGTCTCACATCGCCGTGGACTTCATTACTGACTTGCCTCCGTCCAGTCACCATACCACTATCCTATCCATCCTCATCCCTTTACCCAAACTTCCTACGGCCTGGGAAACGGCTCAGTCACTGATGAATCAAGTTTTCCGTTTCTATGGCCTACCAGAGGGTCTGGAAGGCCTTTTGCAATCAACTAAACAGGCCCGGACTGATCGCTACTCTTTGTGAAGTCTTATCTGCCCCATGGTAATATTTCTGAGCATTCTACCCGAGTTTGATTTCCTGTGTATGACCCTGGACTGTTTTCCCCGTGTAAGATTATTGCTGCCTGCCTTTCTGATTTTTGCCCGTTGTATGATCATTCTGCTGGATCATCTGTGAAATACCTGTTCGCTGTGGATTATACCTTCTGCCTGTTATCGTTGATGAATAAAGCCTTACATTTGGATCCAACTGAGTCTGAGATTCCGTTACAGCCACCATGTTGGTCCGGGCAACACTCCTTAACTCTTATATCGGGACAGAAGAAAATGTACCGGACTCGTCGGCAGTTTGAGGATCTACAGACCGTCGCACATAATTAAAAACAGATCTCGAGGTCTTACCTTTCACTGGTAAGACTGAAGAGTTGTTTACGGTGTTTTTGGTCATTAGCCACCAGTGTATACGCTTAATAACTATAGCAATATTTCTAGTTAGCTGTGAAAGCTGAACCTTTAAATGGATTCTTACTAAGTTTTAACTTGTATTGTAGCTTATATCATTAAGTAAATTGTGTTATGAGCATAATATGTACAGTGATCACTTTGACAAGAGTGTCAGACTGTCAGGATTAGGGAGCTAAAGCATCTCTCTTTAATTTCACTACTCAGTTACAAAGATCATTAATTTGATAGCTTATCATAAAACTCTGGACTGATTCTATATATTTTTTTCATTTTCAGGCAGTTGCAAACAGGAGCACACAAGCCTTGAAGAAATCTGAAGAAAGCCAGTTCTGCATTTTCAAGAAATTATACTATCACAGCCTTTAGTTTCACTATTATTTAATTTACTTTTTAATCTACTATATTTATTCTTCATTATGTATTCTGTATTATTCTATCTTTGATATTACATTATATTTGCTATTATTTATCTTTTGTTATTCATTTATATGGTATTGTACTTATAATTGTTGCTATTATAAATCTGTTATATCACTTGTGTTATTGTACTGTTGTACAGTATTTTATTGCATTACTACAACTTGTAATTTATAATTTTCATTATCACATATCACTTTTAAGTTTTTTACTGTGCACTGTATCAGTGTTGCGGTCATGTCTGTCTGGTCCTGTCTTTCCCCCGTCTTTGTGATTTTGGTTTAGTCCTGTCCTTATTTGGTCTTTCCTGTTTTTACGTTCTGATTAGTTCATTTTGTCCACCTGTGTTTTCCAGCTGCCTTCACTTTTGCTTATCAGTTCTTGTGTGTATTTAAATCCCATGTCTTTCAGTTCTAATTATCCGGTCTTGACGTTTTGTGAAGTGTACTTGTGCGTGTTATTTGTTTGGTTTGTTGTATGATCACTCCGATCAGGTCACGGGAGGAGGCGAGGAGAGTCAGGGAGACTTTTGAGCTGGCTATCAAGATGGCAGGTGAGGAGTCGCTACCGCTTTCATTGCCCGAGTCTGCCCCGCTGCTCCTGCTGTTGCCAGAGCCAGCCCAACTATCGCTGTCACTGCTAGAGCCTGCAACACTGCCACTGCCGCTGTCACTGCCCGAGTCTGCCCCGCTGCTCCCGCTGTTGCCAGAGCCGGCCCAGCTATCGCTGTCACTGCTAGAGCCTGCAACACTGCCACTGCCACTGCCGATCCACCTGAGCCAATGGTGGAGGAGGAACTGCTGTCGTGGCCCGACCCACCTGAGCCAATGGTGGAGGAGGACCTGTTGTCGTGGCCTGAGCCACCAGAGTCAATGGTGGAGGGGGATCTGCTGTCGTGGCCAGATCCACCTGAGCCAGTGGTGGAGGAGGACCTGCTGTCGTGGCCTGATCCACCAGAGTCAAAGGTGGAGGAGGAATTCCCACTGTGGCCTGACCCACCAGCGCCATCCAGTCCTGTCACGCTGCACGAGCCGCAGCCAGCGCCTGTCACACTGCATGAGCCGCAGCCAGAGCCTGTTATGCTGCACGTGCTGCAGTCTGAGTCGTCTGCGCATCCAGTGTGCCCTCCAGAGTCGTCTGCGCATCCAGTGCGCCCTCCAGTGTGCCCTCCAGTGTGCCCTCCAGAGTCGTCTGCGCATCCAGTGCGCCCTCCAGAGTCGTCTGCGCATCCAGTGCGCCCTCCAGGGTCTGCCGCGCATCCAGTGCGCCCTCCAGGGTCTGCCGCGCATCCAGTGCGCCCTCCAGAGTCTGCCGCGCATCCAGTGCGCCCTCCAGAGTCTGCCGCGAATCCAGTGCGCCCTCCAGAGTCTGCCGCGCATCCAGTGCGCCCTCCAGAGTCTGCCGCGCAGCCAGTGCGCCCTCCAGAGTCTGCCGCGCATCCAGTGCGTCCTCCTGAGTAGGCCGCCCATTTAGTGTGCCCTCCTGAGCACCCCCCGAGGAGCCTCCCCAAGAAAATTTTGGGGGGGGGCAGTAGGGTGGTCCTTGGAAGGGGTGGGCCGGACAGGGGATTGGAATGGACTGAGGGGGGGGTGTTATGGTGCGGTCATGTCTGTCTGGTCCTGTCTTTCCCCCGTCTTTGTGATTTTTGGTTTAGTCCTGTCCTTATTTGGTCTTTCCTGTTTTTACGTTCTGACTAGTTCATTTTGTCCACCTGTGTTTTCCAGCTGCCTTCACTTTTGCTTATCAGTTCTTGTGTGTATTTAAATCCCATGTCTTTCAGTTCTAATTATCCGGTCTTGACGTTTTGTGAAGTGTACTTGTGCGTGTTATTTGTTTGAGTCGCTGCCTCGTCAGCTTTTGTTTTGTATTCAGTGTTTTGTTTAAAGTAAAGTTTTGATTTATTATAATTTCTCATCTCCTTTGCTCCTTGCCCGCTGAGAGGCACGGCTGCACTACAGCAGCACGTCTTACCCTCTACACTTCATGACAATCAGTGTATAATATTTTATCACTGTAAGTTTCAATGGATCCATAAAGGAGTATCATTTAGCTACATTTGTTTATGTTTGTTGTGGAGTTTATATCTAGAGTGTCATGTAAATAGGAAGCAGACTTTCACTGTTTGATTTGTATTCACTCATTTTATTCAGTTTTTTCAATGATGGAAAATTATTAGTACTTAAAGGTGTATTATTTAGATTTATCCCCCAGTATTTCAAAGGGATTGAGCTGTGTTCTGATCTGAGGCACAAGGCTAAAATGTTGGGGTTAAAGGCAGAGAAAGCAATGAAAAAAACTTAATTTAATTTAATGTACATTAAAATGACATTACATGCATATATTACAGTTATACTAGCCTACATTAATGTTATAATTGTTAAAAAAACAAAATCAACCAAATCAACAGGAGTGCGAGTGAGCTTTCATAATTTCTTTTAAAAAATTAACAATTTTCCAAGCCTGACTAAATAACTGGAGGCAGTTATTTTTAGTTATTTTTAAGTCCATGCATATCACAAACCACTGAAATCAGCTGATAAATGTAAACGTTATCGTGATTTGATCCAAAAAACGCAGCTCCTCCATTCACCGACATTAGTTTTTAAAGCAGTCTTGCCCGGATAAAGATGGCGGGCGTGTTGACGTATCGCAGCAACGGTTCAAAGAGGCCAGTGAGGCGTCTATGTATTTATATGTCTATGGTCCTGAGCGTGTTCTCATTAGTGACGCGTCTTCTTCTAGCTTCACGGCAGATCGCAGGCTTATTAGTGCATTACTGCCACGTATCTCTCAAACGGAGCACCGACACTCTATCTACAATCTCAATTAGGAGTGTATTATACATCCACATCTCTGCCAGGCTGATCTTTCCATATTGTCCATCGGTCCCCAGTGGCCTTATCATCTTTATACTCCGTCTTCATCACCTCAGACACTTCCGGTTCCTTGCTCTGTTTCCGGTCAGCCTTGGGCTGAAATCCTTCCTGAGTCCTAAGACGGTGCTCCTTATAAACATTTCCATTTTTTGTTATTAAATATCAATGTTATTATACCTGCTCTTCAGTCTTGCTCTTCTTGTGAAACTTAGAAAACACAATTAACATTAGAGTGTCCTCAGGCTGAGTTACACAAGATAACAGACCTCTGCTAAAAGTGCATGTGTGTGTGTGTACAGTTATAACAATATACAAGACAAGTGATTCATCATCAGAGGTTGACTGTTCACAGCTATGATCTTCTGTGTCATTAGGTCAATATAATTATTGATTCCTTACACAAGATTCTCTCTCTTTAATGAAACCTACGTTTGATGAGCATCATGCATACAGTACACAAGATAACGTAAACACAAATGGCCTAATACTTGCAGCAAATGCCTTTTATGGATACATAATGCAATATACTATCTCAACCCACTTCCTGAGACTCCTTGGCCCTGCTACAATTAATAGGCATGACATAGGCTGAATGGGAAATAAAGCCATAAGCCACGTGTGTTACAGTGATTTGATTACACACACATATCTTTTATAATCCAATACTCTGCCTGGGCCATTTTGAATACAGACTGTACAGTCAGAGGTATCTGCATTTTAGAAATGTCACCAGACAGTGATGTTAACTGCTAATGTTTTTGTTTTGTCCCTCTCTTCCCGATCATAACAGACCTGCGACCCACTGATCCTGTGTATATCTTTCATTTCATTCAACTGAGCGCTCATTTTTCTTCACTTTGGTTTCTTTCTGTTGACGAACTGTGGAAATGAGCTGCTGCCCACAGCTCTTCTCTTTTTAAGATCATGTAGACTCTTTTAGTGCTAATCTGATATGGGCTCTATCAACACTTTTCATTTCAAAGATTTAGAATTGCATCCAGTAACAACAGTACGAGGAAGCTATTACTGTAAATTAATTAAAGAAGCCTAAATTAACTACAAATCTCTCCGGATTTAGGTAGGATGGAAAACATATGCTCTTTAACTGTTATACAGAGCTATAAAATGACCTTTGCAAGCATTAGATGGCATCTCTGTTAAATGTGAGGCAGTAGCTGAGATCAGCCTCCAGTCAACACAGCTCTGTTCATGAGGACGGATGATCATAACCCTCTCACTAAAAGTCCTGGTGATCAAATGAAATAAGCAAATCACTGAAACACAATCAGAGCTATTCTGTGATGCACACGGGTGATACAGATAGACTTTGGTGGATGTAATTCTGGACCGTGTCTAGAAAAATGACAATGGATTTTTTTCCCCCCCGTCAGCTCCTTTCCAGCCTCTGATTCATACTGGAGCTGAACCGGGAAGAAAATAATCAAATAAATAACTGCCAGTGGTCAGTGACAGCAGATCTATCACCGGCCCATGTCCGCCTCCGCAGAGGCTCCAGCTGCCTCGCTAAATCTGCCTGGGCCCTGGATCATTTTTAAACGACAGTCCTCTCAAACATTAGCCGAGGGCTGTGCGCCGGAGTGCTTTGACAGCAGTTTGTTAGCAGGATAGATGAGCAGTCGCACGCTGTGTTTTCTTGTCTGTAAACGAGCCTGATGGTGTAAAGGTAATAGCAACTGTCAGATAAGCGCTAGACACATGGGTTCATCAGGGTTGCTGCTGCTGTTTCAGGAGAGCCGTGCACTTGTTAGTTCCCTTGTTTAGCTATATTTTCCGCTCGACTCTTTAACAGATACTTTACATGTTTTACAACACCAATCTCGACAGAGCCAAATATAGTTTTTCTATAAACTGGCTAGTGAGGAATGGATGCGTAAACCAGAGACCATCACATCACTCTTCCCCCAGCACCTGGCTGTCATCTGTGTGAAGGAGGTGTTTCTGAGGAATGTGGAATTTGTACAGTTGTTGGCTTCACATTAAATGTTTCTGTTATGGACTATAAAATGCACTAGCCCATTCACTTAACTCCAGTTACTCAGTCCTGTTGGGATTGAACATGTCAGTTTAATGGTAGCACGTGTAAGCCGTGTGCTTTACTGCAGTATAGTGAGCTATCAAATGAGGGAACGCCTGAGGGTCCTCTGCATCTATAAAGAGCCATTGAGCTGATTAAAGTCACAAAATATGAATGGCCTTTGGAGAGACAGGAGATGTTTGTGACTGCAGGTGCTGAGCAGATGCTCTTCTCTCTTCCGACTATAACGACACGATCAGATTGAGCTTTATTTAACCTCACGATGCAGTTAATCACCTGACCACTGACAGTTACTTTAATCCAGTCAACGACAGGAAAGTACATTAACGTGTGGAAAATATATACACTACCAGTCAAAAGTTTTTGAACAGTAAGGCTTTTAATGTTTTTTTTTAAAGAATTCTCTTCTGCTCACCCAGCCTGAATTTATTTGATCCAAAGTATAGCAAAAACTGGACAATCTTTGAAAAATATTTTTACTATTGTTCCTGTGATCAAAGCTGAATTTTCAGCATCATTACTCCAGTCTTCAGTGATCCTTCAGAAATCATTGTAATATGCTGATTAATGTAATCTTCAGTGGTTAGAAGTGTTGGTCTGTGAGTGAGGACACAGAAGCGTAAGCAGCAATCACTTACTGAGTGACTTATGAAGAGAGCGATAATCAATATCAGACCCAGCATGCAGTCCTGTCCATCACAGGCCAACATTCATAATAAAACCCCACAAGGCACCACGTGAGACGTCAGTCGCTGTTTTTTCTCCTGCTATACAGTAACATTGATTTCACTCATTCAGTTCATTCAGGGAAAAATCAGGAGAACTGCATCTATCAGCAACCTCCACAAACCTGATGTTCTCTGTGAGCGCTTACGTTTTACTGTGACGTCAACCAATCAACTGGCTTCATTCACAATATATATATATATATATATACACACACAGAAATGGTATATAGAAATGTCAGAGACTGCTTCTGTCAGAGGCACTAAACTAAATGCAGTTCAAGTCTTGATGGACAGGGTTTATTTAGGACAGAATGTAATAGGAACTGATGCCAGCAGCATTAGAGAGGGAAATTGCAGAAGTCAATATAAATTTGCTCTAGGCATATTTGTTAAGGCCATTTGTATAAACTGACAGGAGTCCAATTACACACGACACAGTAACAGTGACGTAAATCATTTGTGTATCCTGCTCTCGTAGGCATCATTTAAAATACCACTGACTATATTCTTGCAGAAGGATGCCACTTTGCTTCATAAAAACATGTAAGACAACATATCTGTGCCATTTTTTATTATTCAATGACCATTTGATAATAGCATAGAGGCCATCTTGTCCTGTGAATATAATGAAACACTTTACCCTGATTCTTCATCGTATTATTCATTGAGTTTTGTACCTTGTTTCAGTGAAACATTGCAGGCTAGTGAATGAAGACTGTTTCAGAAGTGCTGTTATTATGTTTAAACTCATTACATCAGCAGGTGATCAATCTGGCCGCTGCTGAGTTGTGCAAAGACAGCGTTCTGTTTAATTAAAGACAGACCCTGAGCGAGACCACGGTCCTCCTAAAGAGAGCGTGATCGGGAGAAACCCTCCATTCTCCTTTAACATTTTCAAAACAGCTTTAAATAACAATCAGTGAAGCAATCTTTGACATTGTTCAGAAAATTGTCCATCCAGCTATTTGTGCTTGAAATCATTAAACACTGGGAAAGAGTGGAATTCATGAAAACATACTATAGTAATATACTAATATACTACTACTAACTGTTTTGAACCATACTATACTAAAGTACTTTAATTCATTTGTTGTGGTAATTCTATATTTGTTGTGGTTATATAACAATAACAATATAACAATATAAGTTAACAATATAAACTAATTATTTTGCCCAATAATGTACAAAGGTTTTTATATCTTTAGGGTATATTATATTACACTACAGTTTACTGTAGTAAAAACTAGTATACTGCATGATTTATTACAGTTTATCAGTTCCATATAGTTAATAGCATTCATTAACAAAGTGTTGTTATTACTGTAATATATACGGTATAATACAGTTTACTATGGTACAGTTTAAAACCATTATTGTATCGACTGTATATTACTGTATATTAGTATTTTTCCATGTGGAGCTCAGTGAGAGGCTGGTTACACATGTTTGAGCTCAGAGGATCAGAGAACATGAAGCCAGTCCGAGTGAGTGTCAGTGTCGTTTGGCGTGGACTGCTGCTGTAATGTCTCCGCTCCAGGCCTTCTCTCTGCTTTCGAGAAGCACTTAGACTGATGTGAAGTACCTCGGCCTATCCCAGGACTCCAGGCCTTTTATCTACAAACATCTGAGGCATTACAGCAAATGTATTTCTCATCAGAATCCACCTCTGCCTTTGTTTGAAGCTTTAAAACAAGAAACGGGGTTTCTGGGTCAGTGGCTGTGTATTAAAGTGCTTTTGCTCCTCAGGAGGAGACAGGCTGGAATATGAAGTCTATTGTGAGCTTGAACTCTGTGTTGTGATAAAGATAGCAGTTTAACAGTGTGTAGACTGCCAGACAGACAGTACATTCAAAGAAGGATTTTCTGACATTAAAGCATGGTGAAGACCATGTAACACATCTATTCTCATAACGAACCATTGTGTCATGACGTCAACTGATATGGTTTGGAGGAACTCTAGAAAGCTGAAGAAGGAACACACTGTAATGAGCTGAACTGACAGCTAAACTCTCGCTCTAGTGTGAGCTTATTGATAGTACAGCAACATCTTCAATCAACACACTTTAGAAGACACTGGTAGAGTCATCCATCGTGAAGATGAGCAAGGCAGGTCTGCCAGGTTTGTAGGTGATGTTTGCAGGATGTGTGCAGTTCTTCTCTGTCTGGAGTCTTGCCTTTGTGGTTTGTAGTTCTTCTGTTAATATTTGCTCTTCATTGTTCCCAGATGTGTCTGTGTTCTTTGTTTGGGTTGTTATTGTTATTTAATAAAGCTTCACCTGTCTTCCCTCGTCTCTGCAGCTGTAGATGTTATAAATATTTTCTAATTGGATCAATAGTACTGTACTCATCAGTGCAGCTCAAGTATTCCTTCATCAACAGAAGTATTGTCCACTCACCAGTCACTAAATAATCATTCGCGTGCTTCAGCGCTTTAGAGAATAGATGGATATTATCAGCGAAAAACAACAATACAAGATTCTTATATTCCCTCCACATAGATCTGCAAACCTTCACATATTATTCTTTTCAACTTAAGAACATCAGGACAAAAACAAGCTCTTATCAGTAATTCAGTCCGTTTCCCTGCGGAGTCACCTGAAGCCCCAGCTTTAGAGTTATATCTGTTAGTAGTGCATCAGAAACCTGACTCCTTCATTATAAAATCATTTTATACAGTCTAATGCAAATGAACAATGCTGGACAGTCGACAGTATACAGTTACTAAGACATGATTGGCAGCTTTGGATCTAAGTGTGTAGTTTTCAGAAAACACAAATAGCCAAATAATGTCAAAAAACATCATTTAATACCTGACTTATTCTTTACATTGTTATTAAATAAATAAGTAGATAAATATTTCCTGGTTGTCAAAATTACATCTCTGATCTTCTGACACAGCTAGATACAGCAGATACACACACAAAAATATATTTGTTAACAACAACAGATAAACAGGTAGATATAGAAGTACAACAAATCACTTCTAGGTCACTGAAATATTTCCTTCCACAACTGTCCTGGAAATATCCCTCTCTCTCTCTCTCTCACTCACACACACACACTCACATTAATATTGGCACCCTCTGTAAAACTGAGCAAAATGTGCTTCATTCAGAATTTAACATTTAATTTAATAAATTATATAATTATTATACAATTTTAGAATATAATTGTAGAAACAAAAAAATTATAAAATAAAATAAATTGATTTAAAGAATAAAATTATTTAAAGAATATTATTCTTTCACTTATTTGTTGGATTATTTTGAATGAAAAAAAGCTCCAAAACGTTTTGATTTAAAAAGATTCTCCACAGTTTGTTTTACTCATTTTTACCAGGGCTGCTCATTGTATGACATTATGAATATATACAGTCACATTCAGGTCAACAGTTTTCCAGACACGACTTCAGCTTAGGCTGTCAAACAACTTTAACACACTTTAAAACATATCCCACAACACCATTCAGTGGACAAAACGATTCTGTTACTAATTTCCAGAGTCATCACTGGTTTTAATGGAATCAATTATATTGATTATACCATCCCTAGTGAAAAATAAATATACTTAAATGTACAGCCTAAACAGTTTAGGCTTTTTAATAAGATATATGCATTGTGCACAAGTAATACTCCATATGAATTCAAATGTTTATATCAGTAGGTCTCGAGTTATCTGTCAGTAAATATGTTCATAGATTTGATCTAGTATGAAATAAATATATTTTAAATATATTACTAGGGATATCAATATTTGATGAGAAAAAACCCTACATTTTTCACAAGATTCGAAGACATTACTATGGCCTATGAAACATTAAGCATTACGAAAAGTGTCTTTACAAGCCATTATATTGTTTGTTTCACATTTAGCGTGCACTGAAGCATCATGTATGTTTGAGAGGTATATACTGTCCTGAAGGACTAGTCTGGTTTATTAAACAGCACACATCAGCTATGAAGCAAGCACATGTTAATGGCTTTAATTGGGTCATGCATGGCTTTAGCACATATTCTTTGCACGGCATGTAAACACCTCATGTTCAACACTCGCAGGGCAACAGGAAAATCTGACGAAAAATCAAAAGTAAGAATTTACCACCATGGTCACCAAGAAGCACCCCTTGTGCTGCCAGGAGGAGCACTCATAGGTTCCTGTTTTGATCATTGATCGATTCATCTGTACACCCTTAAAACAGGTTTGTGTGCTGACGTGATTTTGATCGGTGTTCATGTAAACACATGTAATGAAAAAGATGGCACGTAACTGTAATATATCATGTATATAATTTAAATGCAGTCATGACAACTCTTGGTGTGATTGTTTGAGACCTGCTCCCAGATTTACCAGCTTATCCAGAACAAGCCCTCATCCAGAGTTGATGTACTGAACACACGCAGCTGATAAGACGTGGACAGTTATTTTAGTTTCCCTTTTGATCGGTATATTTATGGGAGGAGATTATTTAAATGAATCATGCAACGTGATTTAGTAAGATTTGCGCTCGTCAGTTCACTGGTATTTGCAACATTAACAGTCAAAAATGATGATCCACTGATCTCTATATGACCAGACTGCTGATGGATTCTGCAAGCATCCTGCCGGCCATATTAATATTCCCAAACAACAACAGGCATCACTGACTGATAGCCTTTATTACAGGCTAAAATGATTGGTTTTCAGGGGATGTGCCGGTGAATTAATTGTTACTGTGGACGTTTATAAGGTTTATGGTCAATTTGTGCAGGAGAAGCAGTATATAGAAATCATTAAGATGGGCCGGTTTGCTGCACACTGAGATCACTATAGTTATATAAACCTGGGCTGGCGTACAGGCAGGTTTGCTCACATTATTTGACAATCCTATCAGTATTTACTCACCCTCAAGTACTGTACATCCAGCAGCTTTGACTTTCTTTCTTACGTGAAACAGGATGTTAACATTTTTCCACTGCTCTTTTTATGCAATAAAAGCAACCAGGGATAGACATTGTTAAGCTTACATAACTTCCATAACACCATATGACACACAATACACTTGTTGTGTACATACATGCTTTACATTGTACTTAAAGGATTAGTTTACTTCCAGAATAGAAGTTTCCTGATAATTTAGATGTTGATGTCTTGCGTTCTCCAGTCTAAAAGAAATTAAGGTTTTAGAGGTAACATTCCAGGACTTTTCTCCATATGGTGGACTTTAATGGTTAACGGTTTCAGAGCAGCTTCAAAGGTCTCTACATAATCCCAACCAAGGAGTGAGGGTCTTATCTAGTCTTATCTAGGGTCTTATCTCCCATTGAAGTCCACATTATGGAGAAAAATCCTGGAATGTTTTCCTTAAAAATGCACTTTTTGGATGACATGGGGGAGAGTAAATGATCAGGAAATGTTTATCCTGGAAGTGAACTGATTCTTCAATGAGAAGAATGTGAAGAAGCATGTAATGAATTATACAGCTGACCGGACCCTAAATCTACAGCCAAGTCCGTAAACTCAATAGCAGAGTTCTGCAGAACAGCATGCATGTGAACAAAAAGCACATTGGATCAAATGTAATGCTAATGCTAATATTAAGAAGAACCAACTAGCAATATAGTGCATGTGCTACGAGGAGCACTTTGCTATCATCTTTGGCGCTGTCTGGAACCAAGCTTGATGGTGTGTAAATAAAAACATGTTCATTTTTGCGTTAACCACTTCCTTAAAAGAACATATGGATTGTGGAATTACAGACAGTGATGGATGCTTTTACAACGTATTGCTCTATTACAGTTATATTCTAAGCAGAAAAAAAGAATAAACACAAGCTCGATTCATACATACCGTCAATCACGTTAAGTCAATGGTAACTGTACGACTTGTTTCCTCTGCGCTAGTATTGCAGTTTTCCTCTTTGGCCTGCTGTCATCCAGCTTGTGTGTTTGGTCTTCAGTGTGTAATCATTCCTGTCTCTACTGGTGCTCAGTGTCGGAGTCAGGGCTCGCCTCGCCCTCGTCGTTCACAAACGTTCCCGCCACAGAGCCTCTGTGCCGCGGCCGAACAGCTGCCAGCTCTGACAGGATGATATTGTCGTGAGTGACGAGTGTGGTCTTGTCCATCGTCTCTTTACTGTGTCTGGAAACCACTGCATCCAGGAAGTCGTACTTGGGTGAGAGCGTGCCGCTCTCAAACAGATACTTGGCGGCGTATGAGAAGGCAGCGTTGCTCAGGAGCGAGGCCAGCATGGAGACCGTCTTGTAGGGGAACCTCTGCTCCACAAAGTGCTCCAGCTCCGACGTGAGGCGCTGCTCCCTCTGCCGCGTCTGCCAGCCGGGGTAGTAGATGAATGGAGGGAGCCTGAGGTAGGGCTCGCCCCCGCCGACCCGCAGCAGCAGCCCGAAGACGTAACCGGCCACCGAGCCGTAGGTGTTAGTGCCCTTGACAAACAGCACGCAGAGGAGCTGAGGGAAGATGATGACGTACACCAGGTCTGAGCTCAGATACCACAGGCCGTAAACAGAGCCCGTCAGGAGGGCCATGGCGGTCGCTAGCGCTCCAAACACGAAGATAGTGATCCTCATCACCCACACGATCTCCCAGTCCGACGCCTGCGGAGCCACAGGGTTAGTCCACCCCCCAAAAATTACAATTCTGTCATTAAGTACTCCCCCTCATGTCATTCCTAACCCGTAAGACAGCTGACAGCTCTCTGAACAGACAGCAAGAGTACTACCACGATCAAGCCACAGAAACATAGCAAGGACATCGTTAAAATTATCCATGTAACATCAGGGGTTCAAACCTAACTTTGCAAAGAATTATTTTACAAGAATTATTTTTGTGCACAAAGAAAACAATAATAACATAATTTATTCAGCCATTCTTCCCCTGAGTTACTGAACTGAGAGTAGCCCAGAATATCATCAATGTAGTCAGCCTTGTTTACGCTCAGTAGAAAGAACACACATGCTAAACATGAACAACGGTGATTACGATGATAATGTTCTGGGGTACTCAGGTCTTACAAGTTTGAAGTGGCTTATCATTAAATAATTACTGACAGATTTTTCATGTTTGGGTGAACTAACCCTTTAAAGCAAGGGCTTCATGTACATTCATAGTAAAACATAAAATCACAATGGACTTGATTCACCTTGTTCCTGCTATTATTGTCAATGATTCATCAGAGCACTATATTCTTGAGCAAAAAAGTTTTTTTATATTTTGATGAAACTTAAAACAAAGAAACAAAAGTCCTTTTTCACTGATGTCATCTGGGCCACTCCATTATAAATGATTACAGACCAGCTATGTAGACTGAAAGGGGTTGTCTGTTAAATGCCTGAAATAAGGTTTGTGGTGAACAAGTTTAAAATCTTTTGTTTTCTCTTGAAAAGTGTCTAAATGGCACTACAGAGTGATCGTCACACTGAAGAGATGAACTCATCTACACACTAGTCTCTTTCACATAAACACACTCCTGCAACTCAAACATTCAGAGAATATGTTCTAAGATACAGACTGACTTGTTAAGCTTAATGAAGTCATGTGACAGTGATGTAGTTTGTTTATAGCCTACGTTTAGCTTTTGCTTTTGCTTCTGCTGATTGTATTTAGACTTCAGAATTGGGATGACTGTGAAGGTGGTGTTGATTTGTGAAGATTATCATGATGAACAAAACGTGTAAGAATCAGACTTTGGTGGGTCAAACAGCTTATTTTCTGCTATGATCTGAAAGTCAATGTAGTCAGGAGGACAATAACAATAATATTACAAAACACTTACACAGTTTTAACACATACTGTATTATACAGTAGTGTATAAAGAACTTACTGACTGACGAAAGGCAAGCTGGTAAATGTTTCGTGCGAACATGGAGCTGGCTGAGAGGATGGAGGAGTCGGCAGAGGACATCACAGCGGCTGACACCGCCCCCAGACCGAAGAAAGAGACGAACGGAGGGCAGAGGTGCTGCAGCACGATGGGCAGGATCATGTCTGACTCATCCTTCTCCACCGGAGGAACTGGCCCATATGACGTCTGATTCCAGTCTCAACACACACACATCAGATTCACCAGGTGAGTTTCAGTGTGAAGCAGTTCAAAGAGTGTGCCTGATTTAACTCGCAAAATAGAGTAAAAAAAAACATGATTCAAACTCCTTCAACATTTCTTACATTATATCACAGTTTATTCAATATAGTTGGTAATGGTAAAATATATGAATCGGATCTCTCTCAGATTTCTCTCAGATCTCTCTCGGATCACTCTCGGATCGGTCTCGGACCGCTCTCGGATCGCTCTCGGATCAGTCTCGGATCTCTCTCGGATCACTCTCGGATTGCTCTCTGATCGCTCTCGGATCTCTATTGGATCACTTTCAAAATTGCTCTCGGATTGCTCTCTGATCGCTCTCAGATAGCTCCCTGCTGTGTTACCTGTGGAAGCTCCTATAGCGCCAATCAGGACGGACGGAACGGCCATGACCAGACAGCCGAAGGCAGCCAGGAAGGACAGGACCTGAGCGTAGCTGGCCGAGGAGGCGGAGAGGACCCGCTGGAAGTACACCTGCCACGGGATCCCACCCAGCATCTGCTCACACACACACATAATCACTGACCATGCACCTAACCCATCATATGAGTACAGTACGGGCAGATCCTCTGGAGAGATGCAGCTTTTAGCACTTGTGATGTTTTTAACACTGCAGTTAAAAGAATGTCAAAACACTGAAGTGTGTACTCAATGCATTCCCAGACCTAATCCTACAAGAAGATATTTGGATGTGGGCTTTGCTGTATATGGTGAGTGTGTTTCTGCTCACTACTCACAAGCAGACAGAAGTTATCGGCCCACATCCAGCCGTCCGATGGATCGATCTGACCCAGCCAAGGAGCCTGGAACACGGTGTTTACTGCGGTCACGCCGATGTCCGACACAGCAGGATTGGACAGGGCAAACGGCACGCTTATCCACTAAATTTAGATCGGGGGGGGGGAGAAAATCACACTAATGTACACATTCTGACATCTGTCAATTATTTCAAGCTGCTATTATCTTATTGTCAGCTCAAACACAAGCTAGGTAAAAATAAATAGTGGAAATTACAAAATAAATCATATTTCAGGCTGATAAATATGACATTAGTATCTAGCAGTTGCACGCCATTGAATCATGAACAAAATGACTTGATATTTTTGTTAATCTCCCATGCTGTAACACACTGACGAACCGTACAAGGACACTTTATCATTTTCTTAATATAAAAGAGACAGAAGACATGATATGTATTATTGGTTGCACAGTAAATGCACATTTTTCACTACATTTACTGCAGCTGACCAAAAGTTCAGTCATTTGTGACCATGTTTTGTTACCTTAAAGAGCCGTTTCTTTCTGATTTAACCCATGACAATTAGTAAAAAAATGACCATGTCCTGCTCTATATAGCTTTTTTGTCAACTGTTGTTCCTGACACTGAGCCAGCACCACACCGAACCTCATCTAAAACAGCAGTACCTGCATTTACTCGAAACATTCTGTTCATTCAGAAACTTCACCCTGCATTTTCAAAGTGGGGAAAAAAATAATTGTAAAGACTGTGAAGGCTTAGGTGGCCTAAAAGCCCAGCAGTCTTCAGCTCTATCCAGGTTCCTCTGCACTTCTCTGGGCTCAAATGACACTGTTTTATTGTTTATTGAGCTTCATTACGTCTAACAAAACACAGCCTTGTGTTTAAATTCTGTCGACACATCTGTGTTTGTGGAGAAGACTCACCAGGCCGATGAAAATGCAGAAGAGCTGGACGACGTCTGTGTACGCCACCGAGTACAGCCCCCCGACCAGCGTGTAGAAGATGGCAATCAAGGCCGAGATCACCACCGACAGGCTGATGTTGATGTCCACAATCACGCTCAAGGTTGCTCCTGTGCAGAGGACACTTTTACTCTGACGTATCTGTGAAGCTCTCGGTGTGTTATGAATGTATTTCCGTACCCAAGGCTGACAGAATGGCAGCTGACCAAAAGATCTCTCCCAGTAAAGCAGGTATGAAGAGCAGGCCTCCCATTCTCTTGCCATAGAGCTGCTGGAACGGGTCGAGCATGGTCACGTATCCTCGAGAGCGCATGGGCTTCGCAAAGAACAAGCCACCTGCTCCGAGAGAACACACTCAAGCTACCGCATACTACATACTAACAGACTAATGATAAAACACCAGACATTGGATTTTAAAAACTCTTTTTTACAACCATCAGCCTGTGAAAGCCGTGACTTGTGATTGTTTTCATGTAGTGGGGTTAGGGTATTTTGTCCTAATTGTGCTAATACACTCTTTTAAATCCATGAGTTATGGTCAGTGTAAATCTCCTCACCGACTACTAAACTGAGCGCGTAACCGAACGGTGCCTGAGCCCAGGCCAGGCCGGATCCGGGCAGATACACAGACTCCGCCGTGCCATTGATGTATCCTCCTCCGACCCACGTGGCTGTGATCAGAGAGAGATTCAGAGAACACACACAGACAAACACAACAGCCACCGTGTGTGTGTGTGTGTGTGCGCGTGCATTAATTATATACTGGAATATACTGGAAAGTGATTTAGTGGCTGATCTTTCGCACACACACACACACACACATATATATATATATATATATTATATGTATAGGGTTTTCTTGAAAAAAATTATTTTTAATTAGCCTATTGGGTGCACAAAAGAAAAGAAAAGAAAAGAAAAGAAACCTTATGAGAACAAGATTAAAATAAAAAAGACGAACGGCTTATTATTAATTATTAATTCAGGAAATATCCTTCTCATCGGCCCTCATGCATGTCGTAAATCAACAAAAGTTTATAATAGTCTATCATTTTTCCTGTCAACAGTAAACAGTATAGTTGCACCTGACAGAAGGTCAGAAGCTCACCGGTCATGGTGAATCCTCCCACGAACAGACCGATGTCTCTTCCGCCGACCATGATGGACTCGCTGCGGTCAGCTCCCTCAGAGACCCCCGAGCCCTTGTTCTTCCACGCCGCCCAGATCCCCACCATCAGGATCAGCAGGTAGAAGACGATGATGGCCAGCAGTCCGTCCACATGAATGGCCATCTTACCCTGACCTGCGCGAACCACAGCAACTCTAACAACTCGATCTGTTGTTAGAATCATTCAGTTGTTACGATTTCACACACTGACATAGACAAAGGAAAAATAATAAAGGAAATATTATACATAGATTATTATTCATTTTTGTATGGCTTGTTAGCACTTATTGAGGATCTTTCTATTTAAATGCAACTTTCAGTTTAGTTTTACTTTCAAATTAAACAATGCTACGACTAAACAGCAATAGCGGTAGATTGTATTATAATTGGACTCCTAGTACATGGTAAAAAAAATCAGTAAAACAAAGACATAGTGAGGTACCTCTGCTGAGAGAGACTGAAGGAGGAGAGCGGCTGAGGAGCGGCGCGCATCACCGGAGACTGTCTGGAGGAGACCGCGAGCGCGCGCGCTCTCTCTCTCTCTCTCTCTCTCTCACACACACACACCTCACTCTCTCACACACACACCTCACTCTCTCACACACACACCTGAATACAGCGGTAATGGGGAAATGACGATTTTGTTTTTGAGGTTTAGTACCACAAAAAGTTTTTTTCTTTTTAATTTGGTTAAGATCTTGTTTTGTAATTGTAATGCATCATTTTCTGATAATGTGTTTATTGGGGGAATTACAGTTTTTTCCAGACGCTAGGACCCATTTCTCAATACTTAGTTCACTTTTGCAGAACTCTTGACACAGTGAGCACAACAGAAGTCTATGTGGGCTAAACTGAGGATCAATTATCATTGTTTTGGCACAAAATGCATTCA
>JAUCMR010000174.1:130568-141735 GCA_032357425.1 Enteromius argenteus | reverse complement strand
TGATCTTGTCTGCTAGGTGAGGTAGGTGCTTGTCTTTGCCTTGAAGCTGAAGATTTAATTTGTTCAGCTTTCTAAATACATCGCTAAGATAGGCCAGTTTCATCGGAAATTGTTCAATTGTTCAATTGCTGTATGATCATCTCCCATTTCCTAACAGTCGCAACGCCGTTTAGTTCGGGCTGAGCTGCTTTGATGCTAGAGCTTCCCTGTGAATAACACACTGTGTCCATTGAACTTCTGCAGCGACCCTTTTTATAAGTGCCTGCAGTCCTTTTCTTCTTCCTGCCATGGTCTGAGCACCGTCAGAGAAAAAGCTTAAACAGTTTTCCTATTTCAGATCATGTTCTGTGAGATAACTGTCAAGAATCTTAAAGAGTTCATCAGCTGTCGCCTTAGTTGGTCCTCGAGATCATCTGAAATGTTGCATATTCGTTTTGCAACTGTGTTGTTTGACAGGGGTATAGTTTTCAATTTTGCAGCGCTTGTCTCATCCAGCATAACTGACACCATGTCCAGAGCAGCGGGGAGAATGAGCTGCTCAACTATCGTGTGTGGTTTCTTGCAAAATGGCAATCCTGTACGCAACTTTGAGAGCAGCCATCTGTGCATTTTTATTAACTGAGGTAGATTTTACCATTCGACTTTCCTGTTGATGATATTCTAAGAGTTTTCTTTGGAAGAATTCAAGCGGCTTATTCATGTGTTTGGGATGTTTTGTCTCTAAATGCCGTCTTAATTTGTTGGGTCTCATGCTGTGTGCAGCTAAAGTTTTGAGACACAGAACACATACAGGTCTCTCATCTGCCCCCACCACACCAGCTGTAAATCCAAGAGCAAGATATGCCTCATCATATTTGCTTTTTGGGTGGCTTTTTTGTTGATTAGGTCTAATGTCTGTCTTGGTTTTCTCTGCCGGCGCAGAATCTCCAGTTTTCTTTTCGTTCCGTGTCACAAACCTATTCATTGTTAATTATAGCTGCAACTGTCTACTGCCTCTCCACGTAAGATCACTGCGGTAATCTACTGTGGTTCCACGTGACATTTTCATTGCCATTTGTTCGCTGATGTTGTTTTAATTTAGGATTACATTTAAATGTGTCTTAACACATTTACTCATAATATAGAGAACACACATGTATTTACAGTATATTGCTAGTGATGCTGTTAAGTGATACACAGAACTACTGACTAAGCATCACAGCCATTTTTTTAAATGAATAAAACACAGTTATTGACCAATCAGAATCAAGGATCAGAACATAAGCTTTATTGAACAATGCTTTGTATAAAATGAGGAGTATGTTTTAAGCTATAACACTTTCAGAATGTTTTAGTGGGAAAAATACCAATAAGTCAAAAGATTGAGGCAAATTTAACTCTTTAGACAAAGTTTCTTGTATAGACAGCTTAGACCTTAGTAGAATGTACCACACTGATGTTTATACAGTAATCTGTTGCAAATTTTAAACTCATTACTTCTCATTGATATAGTCTCATGTTAATGTTTCTTTATGATTTTTATCTTAAATCATTTGCCAAAGGTACAGAGTGATTGAAATCACATTCTGCAAAGCTCCTGTTCTGTTAAGGGAAACAGCAGGTAACCGCTGAATGTGCTGTGGTTATTGTGATCATCGTGTATTCTCCTGCCAGACCAAAGTCTCACATAGACCACATCTCCAACCTCCAGGATCAACACAGCTCCATTTGAGGAGTTTAACACACCCTGAGTCTGATCTCCGTGTGCTGTAACCACATGCTTGTCATTCTTCATAAGGTAAATAGTTGATGGTTCTGATTGAGCAGTATTAGCATAGACAGAGATTCTGAACATGTACGCTCCTTTCAGAGGTGCTGTGAAAACACCTAAAGCAAATAAGAGAATAAAGCAGAGAATCAGCCGTTACCTGTATGATTGCATAAAGACCAATCACAGGGTAATAGTTTTGAAACATGGCAGATCATTTTATTCTCTTATTCACATTGCACACCTGCAGAGAAGGATTGTCATTACCATGGCTCGGTTTTGTTGATAAGTACCTGTTACTGGGTTGTAGGCGTTCCCAATGTTTGTGAAGACGTTCCTGTAGGTTAGTGTGATATCAGTAGTGAAAGGACCCACATTTCCACTGTTTCCAGATTGAAACAGTGAAGCTGAAAACGCTATCTCTCTGTCTGTCATTGAAAAACAAACAATATTCTAATATATTACTGATTTACACTGAGAATGTAAACAAATTTAACATCATTCAAACACTGTTTCTGTAACATATGCTGCCTTCATGTGCTAATGGGAAATTTAAGTGCTAAATTTGCACAAACAAGTAAGACCAGGCAAACTGGTGTATTCCAGAAAACACAGTTCACTTACTATCTCCTAAACCCTGAACTCTCCACTGATCAACCCAAACCTTGCTTACTCGTGGTATGCTTGTTCCAAAAATGTCCTGTGAGTAAGTTCATTCAACACAGAGTATGTTTCTGGTTAAGACTCAAGACATTCTTAACAGAGCGACAAATCGACGAGTCTCTATGGGAAATATAGAAAAATATATAATAACCATATTATAATATATAACCTTATTTATTACTTATATTAGTGCTCTATCATTAACATGTCATCTGTCACTGTATTGTATTTTTATATTACATTGAGGGCTGTCTGTCACGCCCACTGAAGGCTCATCAGTAGATCATGCATGCGCTGAAGAGAACTAACCCTGGAACATAACCTTCTCTGGAGCAGGTTATCTTCAGAGAGCAAGATGCTAGGTTACTTACATACCCTGAAAGTTACCTTTATTTTTGGAACTGAAAGCTGAGGTTATAAGTTTGCTAATGCTTAAACATATGTCACATAATACACCCCAACACATGGCAGGATGACATGAGGCCAAGGGAAGCATGACATGAGGGAAAGGACAGCCATGACAGCTGGAATTAGATACAAAATAAGACATGAACCCAAGAACAACAAAATCAGCGTGACAGTTTCACCTCTGTTGTCCTTTCTCAGCTCCTCCACTTGACTCTGAGTAAGATTTGACATTTCTGTGAAGGAATAAAGATTGTATTAGATGATATTTACTCTGCTTATTGCAATAGATAACACAGTTCACTCAATTTTAAACTAAGATTTACACCACACTAGTGTTTTACTCTGAGGATCACTGATAGAAGAGTGAGTGTTTGGTGAGGTACCTTCACTTCTCTTGCTCAGCTCTTCCAGGATGAACGTCTGTTGTTCCCTCAGTTGCGTCTCTAAGGCTAATTGCAACAGATAACATAGTTCACATTTAATTTTACACCAACATTTACACTACACAGTGCATCAAATTGGTGTTTTTGAGAATCATTAAAAAAAAGCAATGTTTTAATGAGGTACCATCATTTTTCTTGTTCAGCTCTTCCAGGATGAACGTCTGTTGTTCCCTCAGTTGTGTCTCTAAGGCTAATTGTAACAGATAACACCATTCACATTGAATTTTACACTAGCATTTACACTACACAGTGCATCAAAGTGGTGTTTTAGTTTGAGAATCATTAAAAATCTGTGAATGTTTTAATGAGGTACCATCATTTTTCTTGTTCAGTTCTTCCAGGATGAACGTCTGTTGTTCCTTCAGTTGTGTCTCTAAGGCTCTGATGTTGGTCTTCTGCTCTGTTACGGTGGCGGTCAGCTCTCTCAGTGCTGTGTGGATGTCAGAGAAGCTCACATGACAGTACTGTTGGCTGTCAGCTGAAGCTTCAGCTCTCAGATACGCTCTTCTGTCCTCAGAGCTGAGCTGTTGACTGATCTCATTCTCAGCGAGTCCTCCATCGATCTGCTGCTGAAGCACAAACACACAGCTATCCAGCAGCAGCAGCAGTGTAAATACCAAACCCTTCATTCTTCAGCTCTGGCTCTGTCACCCTACAGCCCCTCATGCTCTTTATATAGTGTCCTGATTTACTGTCTTTGTACTTGATCTATATTGCTTCAGATAAAAAGCAGTACAGTTAATTGTTAATCATATCTTTAACTCTATTCACAATGTTTGTGCAATGTGTCCTCCAACCCATATGGCCATTTAGGTCATTTGTTTCTTTATTTCATATCCATTTGTTTCAACATTTATTGGCAAAGTATGCATAGCATACAAGGGATTTACTGTCGGTTTAAGGCGTCCCACAGTCAATCACACCCCAAATACAAACAAACAAAACAACATTGCATTACAAAATAGAAACATTGCAAAATTACAGTTATGACAAAATTACATGATAGAGTTCAGAATTTGTATTGCTACTAAAAAAGCTGTTCTGAAATCTGGTAGTTATTGTTTTAACCAGACTAGAACACCTTCCAGAAGGTAAAAGTCTGAAAAGATTGAATGCAGGATGTAAAGGCTCACAGACTATCCTCAAAGCCCGTTTCTTGACTCTTAATAAGTGCAAGTCTTGAAGAGAAGGTAGACTAGTTCCAATAATGCGCTCTGCTATGCTTACCACTCTCTGAAGCTTATCTCTCTGATTAGCAGAACTCTACCAAACAATAAATGAAGAACACAAAACCCATTCAATCATAGCACTATAGAATTTGCACATAGTTCCACTTGACAGATTATACTTCTTTAACTGACGGAGGAAATAGATCCTCTGCTGGGATTTTTTAACCACACACATAACTTCGTTGTCCCTCTTAAGATCACTGCAGAAAATAGTGCCAAGAAACCTATAAGAATCTGTGATGCTCACTATACAACCTCTTATTTTTAGTGGAGCAAAGCAGGTAGACTTCTTTTTAAAATGAATAATCATCTCTACGGTCTTTTCTATAAAAATATGCTAGTTTACTAAACTAGCACTCCTACAGACAGCATATAACCAGTGGGGTTGTTTTTGGAAAGGACCGTTTCTGTTTGGGGCATGGACAACACATACAACAATGTTTTTAAATTGGTGCAGATTATCACACCACCTAGCAGGCTTACCAGGTTTACCACATTTATATTATAATTGACTGAGTTGAGTGTAACTAAATAATAAATAAATAATTTAAGTACAGTTTTACTATTTTACAACTTCTGCCAATGTGGTAAAAAAAAAATCAACAAATAATGTAGGGGCTATTTAAGTGGAAACATTAATGGTGCAGTAATAACAGAGTTTAAATCATTATATTTGTAAAAAATTATAAATACCTTTATTATTATTGAAAAATCATTATGCACTTCCACTTTTAGAAAAATATTTCTTCATTTATTGAACATAAATGCCTTTCCGGCACTTGGAATCTATTTAAGAATTTTTGTATATATATTTGTACTTTAAAGCTGCAGTTCACAACTTTTAGCACTCTTGCAATTAATAAACAGAACTGCATGCGTGCGGAAGAACATTATATCTGGATCTACTTCTCTCTGTTTATATCTATGACAAATCACGCAGGTACTGGACTCCTCTGCAGCGGTACCTACCAGAACCAGACTAAATAGTCTGAATATAAACCGTTAAAGAAGGTGTACCGTAGTGATTCAGGACGAAACAAAAACATGGTTTGGAAAATGGATTTATGGTGTACTCGCTTATTATGTAAATTTTATACATTTTGAACACAAAAATAAGACAAAAATATGAAATAAGAAAAGCAGGTTACCATGATGAGTTATCTCTCTTTCAGAAACAGGTTTGACTTGCCCTGCTTTTCGGGTTTGACAAACCTCCCATCTTGAAATGGAAAATGTCTCCGGCTACTGTCGTAACCACGGTTCCCTGAGAGATGGGAACAAGACATGGCGTCAGAAGCTGACACCAAAACCTACCTGAAATCTTATTGCACAACACAGAGGTCTTTGATAGAAACACGTTTGATCCACATCCACAAGGAGGCAATCGCCTTTGTCGACTGGGCTCTGACATTCCAGTCCCTGCCTAGAATAAGCTAAGGCGATTGCGTCAACCAGCCAAGGTGAAAGCCATTGCTTGGACATCCTTTGCCGTCTTCTCCAAGCACACAAGCAGCTGATCAGACTGCTGAAACTGAGTCATGCGGTCAATGTATAGTATACCAGACATAGCACATAATGAGGGGCGGCGTCTGACGAGGCACCGCCTCCAGCGTGAAAGCAGAAAGCACCATCACTTGTGCTCTGAGCAGTGTCGTGAGCAATTTTGGCATGTAACCCAATCTTGGCTTGTGCGTGAAGTTACAATCACCTGCTCCAAACTGCATGCATTCAAAGAGAGTTAACCAAAGCAAGGGTCAGCAACAGTGCAGTTTTTAGAAAAAGCTCTCTCAAGCCTTCAGACTGAAATTGCTGGAAGGGTGGGGTGCCAGAGCCTCCAACACCAATGCCAGATCCCAAGATGGCACAGTGGGAGGGCAAGGAGGTCTCAGTTGTGTCACACTTCTCAAAAGTCTAATCACAAGCTCATGTTTGCCCACTGAACCCTCGTCGATAGTATTGTGAAATGCTGAGATAGCTGCAACATAGACCTTTAGAGTAGAAGCCATACTGCCGTCACCCAGCCGCTGCTGTAAGCAATCCAGAACGTCAGACAAGGGATCAATCTCCTGGTCGTAACCATTCAGCTCACACCATTTCACGAACATTGTCCATTTAGAGATGTACATGCATCTTGTAGAAGGGGCTTGCACCTCCGTAATCATCTCCATCATACACAGGTTTTCCGCACACCATCCACGCATGAAGTTTCCACTATTCAGGGTTGGGGTATCAAATCGAGCTACTTACCTGAGACAGGAGGTCCCATCTCAGAAAAATCTGCCACGAGGAAGCCGTTAATATCTCCAGCACATCTGAAAACCATGGCTTGTTCGGCCAGTATGGAGTAATCAATAACAGTCTCTCCTATCTGATGTGTGACTCTTTGTGTAACACTTGTGAAAATATCTTCGTTGGGGTGAAATGCATACGGACACACCATCGTGAGTGCTTCCCCGGTGCGTGTTCTCCTCCATCATGAACAGATCTCCACCTTCCTCGATAACATATCCGTGCCACTGTTCAAACAGCCCAGGACATGCACTGCCCCGAATGCCCACAACAAAAGGTGAACTTCCTGCTCATAAAAGGGCTCTTGAGTGCACTCTGCCTTGGCCTCCTGCCTTATGTACGATACCACCGACATGTTGTCCATGCAAATCAACACGTGATGCCCTCAGACTTGCATTCAGAGCAGATAACAAGTCCCATATACACTCTTGAGTCTAACAGCAGCCCCAGATACATGACCGACTGGCTGGGGGACAGCACACGCTTCTGTGAGACCTAAACTTTCCAGATGAAGCAATAGAGCACTGTGGCTGTTGAGCACATCCTCCGAATGGGCCAAAATCAGCCAATCGTCCAAATAATTCAAGGAGCGTGAGTGAAATGGACGTGTGAGTTATTGTCAGAGGAGAAAAGGCTCTTTTTTGAGGGTGTCACATGCTTGATTGCATTTTGAACAGCAACAACACATTCTCTTAGTCGCCTGCAACCACCAAGAGGACTTTGTGAGACCATCTCTGATGTTTCTCAGCATTCTCTTCATCCGTCAGGAACGAGGCTTATGTTCCGGAGCATCCCTAAAGCCATGACATACATCTTCTCCTCTGCTGTCTTCAGTAGGATACAGGAAAGAGGAAGATTCTGAGCTTATACCGCCAAGTTGGCGTGTTATATAGCGACGGAGACTATGCCTCACCTCACCGTCTTGATCAGCACTGGCCGGTGAGAGTTGAAAGTTTAAGATTTCAGGAAGGTTTAGGAAGGAAGGGAGTCCCGATAAGCATCAGCTTCTGACGCCATTTCAAAGTGAACTTTCTTAAGCCTTCAACCCAAAGTTTCCCTCATTTCAGGGTTAACAAACTTAAAGGAATAGTTCACCCAAAAATGAAGTTTCTGTCCTCATTTCCTCACCCTCGAGTAGATCCAAATCTTTTTTCATTTCTTTGTTCTGCTGAACACAAAGGAAGATATTTTGAAGAAAGTTAGTAACCAGGCTGTTTTGAGTCACCATTGACTTCCATAGTGTTATTTTCCTACTATGGAAGTCAGTGGTGACCAAAAACATTTTTGGGTGAACTATTCCTTTAACCTCTCTAAAACAGGCCTCAGGCTAAGTGTGTAAAACTCAACAAAAGCTTGACAATGTAAAATTTTAATGCTGTTAAAAAAACTAAACCCAATTATTATCTTGATTTACAACTTTTCCCCTGCAAGAATGCCCTTGATTCCGGGAAAGTGATTTACACACATAAGATAACATTTACATAAACTTGTTTTACAATACCATAGTGTTTTACACAATACAAGTTAATTATTACTTGCCTGGAGGTTCTGTCTGTCAGGTATGGCTCTAATTAATCACACAATATAGGAGATGAAGAACAAAAATAGCATTTATTATAAACCCACAAGCTGTAAACTCGGGAGATCAGAGAAGAACAAGAGAACAACAAATGCACAAAAATTAGGATTCTACAAATAATTGTATTAATGTTTATTAATAATGTGATGTTGGATCAAACAAGTCATTATACAAGTTAATGAGCAATGGGTCTCATTCGCTAAACGTTTTGTGGATTGTTATGTATTCATACACACAGGAGAACTTCTCCCGAAATATACACGCATTCATTTTTTAACCTTGCTGTTAATTTAATGAATCTGGAAGAAGTCTAAATGAGTGGCTTAAGGCCAAAAATAATATAATGGCTTTCCGCAGAAAACACATCCAGAGCCTTCTGTCACTCCCATCAAACCTGCTGCTCTTTGCAGACACACCTATGCCAACCGTCTCTTATTACCTGAGACGTCCTGTGTATTGGGCCGAAGGGATTCGTCCCGTCCCCTAAATAATTATACATCAGCAAACTAAATAAAAGTACAACATTTGACACAATGGCCAAGTCTCCAATAAATAAAGAAAAACTGAACAAAATGCTTTAATATATAGACAGTGTACATTATGAGCGTCAGAAGAGTATTAGACTGCAACAATTTCTATTTCACATCTATGATTGGGCCATCCAGAGGACATTGTTGTGGGCCTGTTATACTGCAAAAACCACCAAATCGCTTGAGGACACAGAAAGTGTCCATAAAAGCTGCACAAATGATGACTCTACCCAGTTCTCTGTATGAGGATTTAAGTGCTGTGGAGTATCCAGATGACCTGAGGAGGGCAGCAACACGCCGGTGTTTGAGTCTAGAAGAAGAGCCCGCGCGTGACGTCATCAGCGCGCGCCGGAGTTTACGCGTGTGAGGACGGGCAGCACGTGAAGACCAGCAGCGATGGCATCCACACAACCAGCAGAAATCGTCTTCGCTCAGAAACTCGCTTCTAACGAGAAGCCCATGAGGAGCAAAGCCCTGGTGAAGCTGAGGAAATACATCAGCGCGCGCTCGGAGAGAGCCGAAGGTAACGATCAAACCTGTCATATCAATACTGTACACATGAAACCATATATTTATCATTATTTAAACGAAGCTTCCTAATACCTTCTGTTTACGGAGTTATAGCTGTTAGTAAGAGTTAGCACGTGAATATTGATTGATTGACTTTATTAATCCCAAAGCTGAAGTTCATGAGCTCACCACACAGTTTATATAAAATAATACAAAAAAATGGAGAGAAAATACTGCATTTCCAGGATTTTACAATATACAACTAATATTGTAAAATCAGTAATATGGGCTGAGAGAGCTCTCACAGGCTCGGACTGTTTCATGAAGAGATGATTTACAAGCTTGAGTGTGTTCTTCTCCAATCCCTTCCACATCAGCAGCTGATCTACAGAATCAGAGCTCGGACACACGGTCTTAATCAATCAGTGTGACTCTGACCCGTCTTATAGACCTGTATTATATTGTCAGACCAGCTTGTTGTTCAAGTAGACACACTCAATCTCAAATTCTGACTTGCATATTCACTTACCGACTAAAAATCAACCACAATTTCCATAATCTTACTAGCCTAAGACCGTTAGTTTCCAACCAGTCCACAAAAACTCACTCTCACTATCATCTGTTATACAGACACAATCAGAACATTTCTGGAGATTATAGTGGAAATCTGATGTATATAATGTGAATAAAAGCGGTGCTAGAACAGTTCCTTGAGGAACACCAGAGCTCCACACAGTTCTGCGTCCTAACATACGGTGGTCTGTTTGAGAATCTCTCAGAAACCTTCATCCACTGAGAAGATATAATGTGGAGACTGTGTGTGTTTCAGGATTCAGCGAGGAAGAGCTGCTGAAGATCTGGAAGGGTCTGTTCTACTGCGTGTGGATGCAGGACAAGCCTCTGCTGCAGGTCACACACACACACACACTCACTCACTCTCACACACACTCTCTCACACTCACACACACACACACACACACTCTCTCACTCTCACGCTCTCAAACTCACGCACGCACGCTCACACTCACACACACTCTCTCACACTCACACACACACACACACGCTCTCTAACTCACGCTCACTCTCACACGCACGCACGCTCACTCTCTCACACGCACTCTCTCACACACACTCTCTCACACTCACGCTCTCAAACTCACGCTCACTCTCACACGCGCACGCACTCTCACACGCACGCACGCTCACTCTCTCACACGCACTCTCTCACTCTCACACACACTCTCACACGCGCACGCACTCTCACACGCACGCACGCTCACTCTCACTCACACACTCGCTCACTCTCTCACACGCACTCTCTCACACACACTCTCTCACACTCACGCTCTCAAACTCACGCACACGCGCACGCACTCTCTCACACGCACGCACGCTCACTCTCTCACACGCACTCTCGCACTCTCTCACACGCACTCTCTCACACGCACTCTCTCACACGCACTCTCTCACACGCACTCTCTCACACGCACTCTCTCTCACGCACTCTCTCACACGCACACACACACTCTCTCACACTCACGCTCTCAAACTCACGCACACTCTCACACGCGCACGCACTCTCTCACACGCACGCACGCTCACTCTCACTCTCTCACTCGCACTCTCTCACACGCACTCTCTCACACACACTCTCTCACACTCACACACACACACACACACTCTCTCACTCTCACGCTCTCAAACTCACGCACGCATGCTCACACTCACACACACTCTCTCACACTCACACACACACACGCTCTCTAACT
>JAUCMR010000174.1:61384-74047 GCA_032357425.1 Enteromius argenteus | reverse complement strand
CTGTAGATACTATGTAGCAATGTGTACTTACACTGTGGTTACATACTACATACACATCTAGTTACTATGGAAGTACATAGGTATTAGGGACACTTAATATAAAGTGGGACTAAATAGGTTTATAAATTTGATCTTGTTATATTTAACAAATGTTCAGTGTTCATATATAGCTGTTAATGCCATATGTTGCTGCATTTCTTCTAACATTCATGTTACTTTGACTGTTTCTCTAGTTGTTTTTTAATAAATATTTACCTTTTGATAGTCATTCTCTGTGTGTAAAAGTCATTTTAAAAAGAACAAGTTTTGTAGGTTTAGTGCCTAGCTTAATTTGGGTTCATTTTAGCCTAGCAATGTAGTCATTTCAAACCATAAAAAAAACAACCCAGCATGCTGGGTCAAATATATAAACCAAATTGCTGGGTTAAAACAACCCAGCGCTGGGTTCGTCCCCTTTTGACCCAGCGCTGGTTTACCAACATAACCCAAATTGGGTTGTTTTTAACCCCAGCTGTTTTTAGAGTGTATCACCTGTTTAAACCCATTCAAAGGCTTGGAGGGGTCTGGACTATTTTTATAACTCCGATTGGATTCACCTGAAAGAAGAAAGTCACATACACCTAGGATGCTTCAAAGGTGGGTAAGAGACAAGATAATTTTATTTTTTGGGTGAACTATCCCTTTAAGCTCAAGGTTGGCAATCAACATCAATTTCATTGTCCTATTTATGGACCTGCAGCTGTTTGTTTTGGACATTCAGGTGAAGAAAGGAGAAATGGGCAACCCAAACAAATCATAAGGGTGAACTGCGACCTTTAGCAGAGAATCCTTTCAAAGTTCTTTAACTCCCACCTTGAGTGGAGCTGTTCTTTTATCAAGCAATGCTGGGGAAATGGAGTCAGGGTCCAGTTCAAACAGAAGAAGTTGTTTTAAACTGTGGCTGGAAAGTGGTTGTTGATGCCTGTCATGGCAGCAGCCCAAGAACACATCAGTGGACATGTACAATGAGGGAGGCTGTTAAGCAGAAAAAGGAAGCCTTTTGGGATTTATTAGCCTGTGGGTCTCTCAGTTTAGCTGACAAGTTTCAACAGGGTTAGGATTATTGCAGAACCACAAAAAATCTATGGGAAGAGCTTTGAGAAGCCATACTTTTTTGCTGGCCTCATAGAAGTTCTGGTAAATCATCTGATGGCTTATGCAGAGGAAGCATAGGCTAATCTGGCCTGCTGTAATTCGGGACAGGAAATTGCTGACCACACATGGCAATATAGCTTGGAGGTGGATGGAACACTATGAAGATCTTCTGAACCCAGAAGCTTTCCCCTCACAAACAGGGCTGGAAGGCTTGCGGGAGTCATAGCCCAGTTCCCTGACAGAAATCATTAAAGTAATTAAAAGTATCCAAAATGACAAAGCGCCAATGTGGATGAGATTTGTGCTGAGATACTGAAAACTTTGGATGTAGTCTGACTTTGGATTTACGGATGATGTCCTGATGGCCTAAACAAGTGTGAAGAGGTGGGGATGAGGGTCAGCACCTCCAAATAACAGAGGTTAACCTTTAAAAGTTAGAGTAAATAATCATTTTAATCAATCAATCAATCAATCAATCACTTTTATTTATATAGCGCTTTTAACAATACAGATTGTAGCAAAGCACTGGACATTATCAAATAGGAGAACAGAGTGATGGGAATGTATAATGACGAGATTAAACTATTTATTTATTAAATGCAGAGACGGTCTCTGTAATCAAAACGACAATAATCACTAGAAATCAGGTGTCCCCAACTAAGCAAGCCAGAGGCGACAGCGGCAAGGAACCAGAACCCCATCCATGAGAGAATGGGGGAAAAAAAACCTGGGGCGAAACCAGACTTAGTTGGGGCCAGTTCTCCTCTGGCCGGACGCCCAGCACTTAATTTCCAGTTCAGTATTAAGTGCATGTCAGAATCTGCAAAGGACTTATAGGTAATAAGAAAGTTAAAAATTAAACATTGTCTTCTTTTTTCTTATGCATAAAATCACATTCTTCCAAGGTCATTGTACTTTAAAAACTCATTTTATGCTTCAGAACTCCAAATGTCCATGCTAAAATAGTATTAAAAAAAATAAACACAACCGAAATATACAGAAATTCTGATATAAAAAAAAAATGACATGATCATTTAAATGTTTTGCCTGGTAGGTCAGACAAAGACCTTTGGTCTTTGGAAAATTATTACAAATATTTAAATTAGTAAAAACAATATATAGATTATGTTGTCTCACAGACCATAATATTTGCTCACAGAATATTAACTCACAGATGATATCGTAGCTGACAGTGTGACATTGTGGTGTGTGGCACATGGTGCACTGATATATAATTTGGGCACAGCATTAAGTGTGAGTCTACTTGTTGAAATGTTTATTGCTCACTTGAGACTATATGTGCATTACCTCATTAGAGATGCGCTGCTGAAGGTTGCGCATTCGCACTCTAACAGGACTCTGAACTTCATCAGAAGAGGTTCCTGAAGCATGATCACTTTCTCCATCAGACCCTATTTTACGATGGACTACACCTGCAAACACACAAAAATGTATTACCTCTGATGTCTTGTCACGTCCCAGGACTGTTTTGTTGTTGTTATTATTGCCCCATGTGCTCTGTGTGTGCCCCAGTTTCTATCATTGTCTAATCATGTCATTTAGTTCAGGTGTGTCTCATTAATTATCCCCATGTGGTCCCCTTTATAAGTTCCTCCTTGATGAGTGTTTGTCGTCCGGTCTACTTTGTCCCTCCTTGAATGTGATGTGTGTTTGGAACTCTTCTGTGTGAGATTATCTTCGTCTGAATTGATTAAAAGTCTATTGTTGCATTTCTTCTCGTCGTGCCATCTGTAGCACACACACCCGTGACAGAAGACTGGACTCAAACAGTTTATGTAAGCGGCGTGCTTCCCTATCCCTTTTGTTTCCGTGTTTTGATCAGTTTTTATTTTGGTTTTCCCCGATGTCTTACCCCAATGTCCTCATCCTCCTGCTGGAGCAGGGGGATCGCTCTCTTGAGGACCACATGGACGATTTCATGTACCTTCATGTACCTAACAGCACGCGTTACCCGGACAGCTGCCTGTGCTCGCTCTACTTCAATAGACTAAACATCTCCACATGAGCGCAGCTGTCCGGGGATGGTCCTCGAGAGAGCCTCGCCACATACATCGAGTGGGTGCTGGTGTCATGCAATTCTTCAGTGACTGTTCATGAAATGGACGATGACACCAGCCCCACTCAGGATCCAGAGCCCAGCCCACCATCTCCCCGCAGTACTGAGCCACAGCCCAGAGCTGATTCAAAAATGACCGCCCTCCCATCCATTTCTGTCTCCGTCGATATCTCCTGTCAGCCCCGCTGCTCATCCTCAGCCCACCATCTGGATGCTGGATTCACCACGGGTCGGCCAGTTTCCATCGGCGTCGTGGTTGAAGGATCTCTCGGCTCCACCTCCAGCCTCTGAGTCCTGGACTCTGCCTCGGCCCTTCGACCCATCGGCTCCACCATGGCTCCTAGCTCCCTCCTCTCCACCGTGGCCCATCAATCCATCAGCTCCGCTGGCCTTCCTCGTCCCTTTGGCTCCGCCTTGGTCAGTCATCGACCATCCGCCGCCTTAGGATTCCTCTCCTCTGGCTTCGCCTCGTCCCTCAATCCCTCCGTCTCTGTCAGGCTTTACCTCACTCCCCGGTCGCTCAGGCCTTCCAAATGCCCGTCTCTGCACCGTTCGCTGGTGCCATCTGCTCCACCTAGGCCCTCCGGAGCCTCTGCGTCACCCTGGCTCTTCGGCTCTCCATCTCTGCCCTGGGCTCCTCCTCCACCTGCTCTGCTGCCATTGGCAACCATCCCTCCTCCATGGCTCCTCCCTCCGTCTGCTCCACCGTGGGCCATCATCAAGGCTGTGCTCTGGGTCCTAATGGTCTCTTCCTGCTCCAAGTCCCTCCTGACGCTTCCCTGGCTCCTTCCTCCATCTGTTCCTCCCTGGATCCTGCCTCCGTTGTCTGCCCCATTGACTGTGTTGTCTGGCCCCCTTCCGGATTCCCGTCCTCCACCTAAACCTCCTCCTAGTGTTATCTGCCAGCCCTTTGCCATCACCTGTTCCCATCCCACTTCCACACCTTTACCCACCTCCATAGTCCCCCTCCGTCCCGCCCTTCCAGAATTGGGGCGGAATTTCATGTCCCAGGACTGTTTTGTTGTTGTTTTTATTGCTCTGTGTGTGCCCCAGTTTCTATCATTGTCTAATCATTTCATTTAGTTCAGGTGTGTCTCATTAATTATCTCCATGTGGTGCCCTTTATAAGTTCCTCCTTGATGAGTGTTTGTCGTCCGGTCTACTTTGTCCCTCCTTGTATGTGATGTGTGTTTGGAACTCTTCTGTGTGAGATTATCTTCGTCTGAATTGATTAAAAGACCATTGTTGCATTTCTTTTCATTGTGCCGTCTGTAGCACACACACCCGTGACATGTCTTGAATTTCATTTTATTGCACATTAAACTTGTGAAAAAAATTAAAGCCATAACTATGTTAGGTACACAAAAGGTATTTGGAGCTTGGATAGGCAACTGTTTTCCAAAAGCAATTATAGTAGTAAGTTCCAACAGAGTTTAGTGAAACTTGTGACCACAGTTAATTAACAAAGCTTTTTTGTAATGTACACCTGGACAGCCACTGTCCTGCAGAGTTCAGCTCCATCCCTAATAAAACACCACAAAACTATACCATAGACATCGAGATTGCTTGAAAATTGCAGGCACTTGTGTTTGATTAGGAACTAAACTCTGCAGGACAGTGGCCCTTACTGGTGTAAAAAGAGACATTCACACAGACACTGAGCTGCAATGGCAAAGCAACTTGATATCATTTCTGAGAGTTGGCAACTTGAGGCAACATGAACAACAGAGACTGTTGGAAATACCACAAAGTTTGAGTATCTGGGTTGAGCAATTTATAATGACCTTTTATATAGTTGTGACCTATCCACCCTAGTTTAGGATGTCCTCAATGAAGAAAAAGGTATAAATCAATAAAATGAAGCTAGAACCCTGGCCCTGATGGGTAAGCTGTAAGTAAGTTTGATAAAGAATTCAATTATTTTTCCCGCTAACTTTTTAAATACCTTGCCAAATTTTATCCACCTTTTTCCTGGGTGCCACATTTGTGAATTATATGGGTATAGCTTCCGTTCTCATCTACGTTCATCTATTTTTAGCTGTACAAAAAAGGTTTTGCTGCTTGATATTGAAAATTGATGTCTCATTATGTTAGTTGAATGTATTATTGTAATTATGAACTCACTGGTTTGTAGTGCAAACAGTTTTACTGTTTACTGCACATTGTTATGTTCCTCATTATCTACCAATAGAGTCAGAACCGGAAGCCTCACCCATAGACTTACTTCCACGGTCAGGAAAAATTTGAAAGACTTGATCTTAAGTCTAGAAAAAAACACTACTCATAAGATGTCACAGGCCAAATTCTACTGAACATGCAAGACCAACCTGTCCTCCAACCAATACATCCGTTTAGATCGTTTGCCCAAATCCCTGAAATATGACCCATCAGAGCTTATACTACAATTGTGCCCCTGTCGGCAACAGGACAGTGTTTTGTGCTCTTTTATTTGCAGCAATATTCAGGTTTCCTGTAGCTCAGTTGGTAGGGCATTGCATTATGTACAATAATATGTAATCATGTGATCTTGCAATAATTTTTTCGGTTGTAAATACAACTTGAGGTCATTAATGTCCAATTTCATCCAAGGAAATGTCCAGCTGGTTCTGCCAGTCGTGGTTGGTAGTAATGCATCAGCAATCTCACTGATTAGCGCTATCTACATTTTGATTTCCTGTAAATTCATTCAAGTGAACATAGACAATGTAATTATGAGCCCAGCAGCTTGTCAGACCTTTGATCATATTAGATTATTATTAGTAGTAGAATTAAAAATAAAATCATAATACTATTGCTATTTAGTTTTTTTTTTTTTCAAGAAACAATGAATCAACAATAATGTGTCATGCATTTTTATCAGCATTGTTGGAAATTTAGGGACACATTAAAACCTAAAACAGGTCTGCAAAATGCATATCCTGTTCTTATTTGATCTTTAGAATACAGTGTTTTCTACTACATTCAACTCACAAAAAACATCCCTGCCACGGCTGCAGCTTCTGAGTGACGACACAGTTCTGATTCCCAGTCAGATAATTTATAGAGGAGACAGTCAGAAAAGCCAGTTTCCACTGCAGGAACTTTCCCCATTAACTAGGGACTGTGTGTGTTACACCATAGGAAGTAGGATCTAAATAATTCTCCAGGTGAAAATTTGCCCCTGAGAAAGTCCCAGCTTGCAAGGTAGGACATGGTGATTGGTTCACGCAGCATTGTATTTTAACAAGCATTTACATAATTTTTAAAAACAGTACTTGTAGTTTAAATTGTATTTCAGGTGAGAACAGCCTTCTGACATTTGACGCTGGCTGTCTTTTTAGTGGTTAAAGGGTTAGTTCAACCCAAAATCAAAATGGTGTCATTAATTACTCACCCCGCTCCAAACCCGTAAGACTATTGTTCCTTTTCGTAACACAAATTAAGATATTTTTGCGTATGTGTTGTGATACTCTTTACAAAGGCATAAAGCTTAACTCGGGGCAGAAGAATGGTTGTGTAAATTATGTTATTATTTATATTATATTACCAAAAAAAAGGATTATTGTAGCATTGCAAAACTGAAGTTGAGCTACTGATGTCACATCCAGTTTAACCAATGTATTTACTATGCGTCTAGAATCATTTTAATTTTGTTGCTGCCTATGGACGGTCAGATAGCTCTCCGATTTTATCAAAGTTAACCGTCTGTCTGTCTAGCCAGTCCAGATATAATTAATGCTCGTGATTCAGAATTGTGTGTCAATATGCCTCATGATAATGTTTCTATCTGTCCAGTTTCACTATTGACCCTGAGCATGAATTGCTAGCCCTTCCAGTTTCAGATCTTGCTTATGAAAGGTCTACCAGTTCAGTTTCAGCCAGTGAGCATGATGTTGAACTAAGTGTCTTTAAATCAACTCAAGCATCTAATTGTAAACTGTTAATCCAATCAGCCTTTGCCAGTTTATCCAATATTGAATGGTTTGTTTGCCCAGCCACCCTCAATGAAACTAACAGAACTTTCAGCCCTATCTGTCACAGCTCAAAAAAATGCCTTTGAACCACGTAATGAATCCCATGTCTTTCACTTTAACTCTGTCACTGCCATAGAGACCATTCAAGAACTGTCTGATTGTTCTGTTTCCCCAAGTGTGTCTGTTGTACCATCTGCCTTACCAGCCCTAGTCTGTGATCCTGTTTATGAACTGTCATCATGTCCAGTTGCAGTCAATGAACCAGATTTTGAACTGTTAGCCTGTCCCATTTCAGTCAGCGATCCTATTGATGATTTTGTGTTTCCTGCCACGGCCCCTGAAATCTTGTCTGTGTTGTCTGTTTCTGCTTTCCCTAGGTCTCTTTCTTTGCCATGGTTTCCTGATCAGTCTGGCTACCCGTGGTTGCTGTCTGCTCTGCCCTGGTGGGCTCCAGTTCCATCTGCTCTGCCCTGGTGGGCCCCTGTTCCCTGTGCCTCAGTTTTCGGTCTCCCCCTTCCATGTGAACCTGGCCCTCCTTCCCTCCCCCTGTTCATCCTCCACTACACCACACTCCTGTGTCATGATTGAGACACGGGAAGGCGTACGGATCCATTTGCAAAAACGTTTAATATTCATGCACACACAGAGTGAAACAGGCAACAAGGTCGATAACGGCAGACGGGCATATCTGAGACAACAGCAAGAGAATAAACAGAGTTCGTGGCAAAAGGTCAGGCGATGAGGCAAACAGAGTCCAGAGGGGCGAGGCAAGAGCGATAGTCCGAGTGCAGGCGTAGGTCCAGATCCAGGGAGACAGAGAAACACAGAAAAACACCAAGGACACGGGAAAACACGGATGGCTTGACAACGGGGAACATTCAACATTGACGAGCGAGTTCACAATGAAAGACAGGTGCTTAAATACAAGGAAGAGGGGCGGAGAAACAGATGAGTGACCATGACAACGAACAAGCTGGGCGGATACATAAATGAACAACCGAGACAACAGACAAGGTGGGAGGAGGCATGAGTTCATTGATAAAGTCCGGGCATGAAAACAGAAACATGAAACACAGAGAGTCAGAGGGGTGCTGGAGTGCCATCCAGTCCTTAGCATCCTTTAGCATATATTACTGTGATAGCTGATAGCTACTTTACGGAGCCTGTTCCAATTTTGCCTAGTCTGGTCATAATCTTGCCTAGCCAAATTCACAGTGTTTAGATTCTTGCCTGTGTATCTTTCGTCTTGTCGTTTGGATTGTGTTTGCACCTCGCCTGGACAATTTCCTTTTTGTGGATTATCTCTCTTTGTCTCGCCCCCTGGATTCCGTTCGCCGTTGATTGACCCTCGCTTGTTTATTGGACTGCTTTAGTGTTTCTTCCATCATATTGCCATTGATTGACCCATGCCATTCTGTGACCACGTCTTTCAAATAAAGCCTTGCAAATGGATCCCCATGTCTCATGTCTTGTTCATCCCGTTAGTCAGTGAGGTAAATCGCAGTAGCCAAGGTGAGCTGACTGACGTTATCAAATATGTTGCTGTTCCATTTGCAGAATTACCGGACTTGGGTCATCCCATACCTGGGAGTTCACACTGCTGCGTCAAATTTGCAAGTCCAAACTACCAGGGACCCCAGAACAAAAATTACTTGTTATTGGGAAATTGCCCTGGGTGCTCTCCTATATTGGTAGCCAATTAGCTTGCTGCTCAACATTTAAATATTTGGCTAATGCTTGTGGTAGCATTTTGCAGAGCACTTCAGAAACCCTCCCCCTTCCTCAGCTTCACCTATGTAGATCTCCTATGGTGGTTATTCATGTTATATGTATTGCTCACAGCAGCATGTTGTGGATGTATTGACAGTGTAGCAAGTCTATGTACCTGTCTGTCACAGCAGAAGCAGCAACACAGCAGATCTATTGCCTTTGAGAGTTGTCATGTTTAGCAAATGTTTACACATTTTCCATCATCTTGTGGTATGATTCTTCCATGAATGTCAATTTATTATTATTTATCCCCTGAAAGTAAAGAATTAATAGTAACCTATTTCCAGTTTGACATCATACATTTTAAAGTTATCCTCTTTTAAAGTTTAGGGGGCATGAATAGTCCTAATTGATCATGTATTATTCTTGGGTGGGGAGGTTTAACCAACAGCAGTAAGGGGCTTGATCCAATCCTAAAGGAAATACTAGAATATATTGTCCAAATTATTGGAGAACTGAGCTTCACATGTCAAACAGGGACCAGATCTACATCAATCCAATATACAAAAGTTGGAAATAATGAGGTGGTGTCATATGCTACCTTGCCTAATGAAAATTGATAAAAAGAACAGTTTTGCCCAGTGTTGGGTATTTCCTTATTTACTGTTCAGTAACTTTATGTCATTTTAAGTGCATCCTTACTAAGAGCATTCATGCATCTGTGTGAACAATTGTCAGTGTACAAAAGCTTTCTTTAAATGAGTGAAAGTGTGCTTGTATGCATAGTTTCTGCAAAAGCTTGTTCTCACCACTGTCTTGTGACAAGGGAGGCTCATCCAGTCCGGTATGTTCAGGAAGTTCTGAGAGACTCTCGTCCACACGCCGTACACTTTGCAAGCTCATGGACAGGCGCTTTTTAATTATCTTCATGCGGTCCATCAAAACTTCACTCTGCCCAGGACCTAAAGGATACTTTGGGTTCAGGGCACATATGCAAATTCAATAGTTGAATCTTATAGAATCTTATAAATGTAGTACTATGCAATAATTCATACATGTAATGTCATTGAGCAAGCCTAAAGAGGTTTGGGATTTTTGAGCAAGCACATGCTAAAGTGTGTTTGTAAAATCAAACAAACTGCAAAGGCCATTTGTTTCTTTCTTTATGTTACACATTACAAGCTGCATACATCTTTGTATACACATTGGAAAGTAGTAAAAGGATGAAGACTCCATTAAATTATAGAGTATGTAGCATCTGCTGGTGGAATCACGAAACATTTCTCAGGTATCTGAAACACAACAAATGTCTCATAAAAAGAGGAGCTATTCAGATGTCAGGCAGAGAGAGGAAGCTGAACAGTAGCTCACAGCAGGACAGATGGAGGCGCCGGTGCACTCACTTGCTCTTAAAATACTCCATCATTTTGGTCATACATTAATTTGTGTGCACAATAAAAACAAATCATTGCACTTTTGTGTTTTCTGCCATCCTATTCTGTGAACTTGAGCACAAACAAAGTCTGTTCACATCTCTGTAGTTAGATCAGTGTGCTCAATAATGTGTCTTTGACCTTTATTATGTATGTTTAAATTATACTGTGTTGTAAATAAAACAACAAATCATTTTAAAAACAAGTTTTCCAATCTCTTCACATTCTTTCTTACCTGCCAGAGTCAATAATGGGCCATTAGAGGAGGGGTCTTTGTCTCTCAGGTGAGAATCATTAGCCGCGCTTCACTGTCGGGCCAAAATTGGGCGTGCTAGTGCGTGCCAGGGCCAGTCGCGTTTCCACTGTCACTTCTGGGGCTTGATCGTGCCTCGTCGGTGCTTCCTCGGGGCCAACGGCCCGGCTATTTTAGCCTGATGAAAACCTTGCACCACAGCAGGCCAGCTGGGGCTAGAGGCGTGGTTATGAACAAAGGTTCTCTGTGGCTGGAGAGCACCAGCGCCTCAGATCATTTCATAAAGTTAACAGATAACATCAACATCAAAGACTTTGAAAGTAAATTTTAGCTAAAAACTCACTTTCAGACAGCAACAAGTGTTTGAAATAACTTTTTTGAGATCCAATGTTGATTATGATGCCCATGCAGAAATGGGTAGGCTATTTATAAAAGACTATATCCTACACGCAATCCATAACATTACCAAAGTACACATGATGGTATTAAATATGATTGCTTGAAGAATTCTGTCACAATGGTGTATTTATTTCATTACGTAGGCTATTTTATCTGTCATAACTAAATCGTCTCGAGACTTTAGCTCCACGTACGTGTGGTTTTTGTGGGGGAGCTCCTTTCTGCTAACTTATCCAGGTCGTATTTCTGATGAAAAAAAATAGACTAGAATTGATCTTTCTTTCTAAATGCAATGTATGTGATTACACATAAACAGAAGACTCGACTAAACAAGTAGGCTTGTGTCCTCTTTCTTTTGTGAAATAATGGTTTATACCGCTTTATTTTGTTTGAAATATGTTCAGTCCTGATAAATTAATTCTTCACGATCAATATCACTTATTATTGTTGAACATTGACGCTTTTGGATTTAAATCTTTAAAAAAATAATAATAATAAAAATGTGGAAACGCGTCATGATTTTGGGCTTGGTGCTACAGGTCTGACCCCCGCCTGGCCCGTTTAAAGCACTGGCACGCACTGGCCCGACAGTGGAAAAGCGGCTACTGAATATTAATGGACACTGTCACCCCTTCTTGAAACTCAAGAGTCAGTTAAACCACTGCGTCACACCCCTTCTCCACATACACTACATCACTGGGTCCCATCACACAGGCTTCTCCTACCACTGCTACGCTGATGACACACAGCTCTGTCTCTCTTTTCAAACAGATGCTCCAATGCTAGCTGCACAGATCTCAGGCTGCCTAGCAGACATCTCGGCATGGATGAAAGATCATCACCTACAGCTCAACCTGGCCAAGACCAAGTTTCTTGTCTTCCCGGCCACTCCAGCTTCACTCCACGACTTTACCATCCAGCTTGGTTCATCAACAATTAACCCATCAACCTCAATCAGAAATCTTGGTGTAGTCTTCTCTGACCAGCTTACCTTCAAAGAGCACATTGCAAAGGCTGCTTGATCGTGCAGGTTTGCATTAAAACAACATCAGAAAGATCAGACCCTTCCTTACAGAGCATGCTGCACAACTTCTTGTCCAGGCCCTTGTCTTCTGGTTGGACTTCCTGTGAGCACAATCAAACCTCTACAAATGGTTCAGAATGCAGCAGCGCGACTGGTCTTCAACGAGCCCAAAAGAGCCCATGTTACACCTTTCTTTATCTCCTTGCACTGGCTCCAGGTTGCAGCTCGCATCAAATTCAAGACACTGATGCTTGCATATAGAACAGCCACAGGCTCAGCACCTGCCTACTTCCACTCACTATTACAAATCTACATCCCCTCCAGAGGTCTGAGATCTTCTAGTAAGCGACGCCTCATGGTACCATCACAGAGAGGCTCAAAATCACTCTCCAGAACGTTCTCCTTCACTGTTCCCGGCTGCTGGAATGATCTTCCCACCCCTATCCAGAACACTGGATCCCTGTCAGTCTTTAAAAAACAGCTGAAAACTGACCTCTTTCAAAACAACTTCACTTCATCCTAAATTATATGTATATATGTATATATATATATATATATATATATATATATATCAGGGCTTGACATTAACTTTTTTGCTAGTGCTTTTCCAAATTTACTAGCCACTCAGCATTTTCACTGGCCACAATTTTCTTGTTAGGAAATTACATTTTATATGACTT